>VDFB02329541.1:0-24525 GCA_007258455.2 Sequoia sempervirens | reverse complement strand
AAACTAAAGTAGAGCATCCTCCTGATATCCAATCTTTACTCACCAAAAAGAGTAAAGTGGTTGCTGATTTACCTCCTGGACCTCCTCCTGATCGAGGTTCAGAACACATCATAGAGCTCAAGGAAGGAGCTAAACCGGTGATCACAACTCCATACCGGTATCCAAAGAGGCAAAAGGATGAGATCGAGAAGAATATCCGAGAACTCTTGGAGATGGGTGTCATACGACCAAGCAAGAGCCCCTTTGCTTCTGCAGTGGTTCTTGTAAAGAAGAAGGATGGTACCATGCGCATGTGCGTGGACTATCGTGCTTTGAACCAAAGTACTATCAAGAATAGATACCCCATTCCCAGAATAGATGAGCTCATTGATGAGCTACATGGGGCTAAGTTCTTCTCAAAGATTGATCTAAGATCGGGTTACCATCAGATAAGGATGAGGGGATCAGATGTGGAAAAGACAGCCTTTAGGTGTCACTATGGCCACTTTGAATTCTTAGTCATGCCTTTTGGTTTGACTAATGCACCGGCCACCTTTCAGTCTTGCATGAACCGTGTGTTTCAGAATCACTTAAGACGGTTTGTATTGATTTTTTTTGATGATATTCTGATTTACAGCAAGACTTGGGGAGATCATCTCAAGCACTTGGAGGAAGTGCTTAGTATTATGGAGTCCGAGAGTCTGTTTGCTAAAGCTTCCAAATGTGAATTTGGAATGGAGGAATTATTATACCTTGGCCACATAATCAGTGCTGAGGGGGTAAAGGTGGATCCGGAGAAGATCAAAGCAGTGGTTGATTGGCCACCACCTGAAAGTTTGACTCAGTTGAAAGGCTTTTTGGGCCTTTGTGGTTTCTATCGGAGGTTTGTTAAGGGGTATTCTCAGAATGCGGCTCCCCTTACTGATCTCACCAAAAAGGGAGCCTTTGTTTGGTCAGAAAAGGCTCAAGTTGTTTTTGACAAATTTAAGAAGATCATGAGCTCATGCCCAGTTTTGGCTATCCCTGATTTCTCCAAGCCATTCGAGCTGCAGTGTGATGCATTGGGTGAAGGAGTTGGTGCTGTCCTGATGCAAGACAAACACCCTATTGTGTTTGAAAGCCGAAAATTAAGGGGTGTGGAAAGGTCATATTCAATTTATGACAAAGAAATGCTTGCCATTATGCATGCAGTAGCCAAGTTCCGACAGTACTTGGTGGGGAATAAGTTCGTGGTTAAAACAGACCACAATAGCCTCAAGCATTTTATGCACCAGAAGGATTTAAATGAGAGGCAACAGAAATGGGTGACTAAGCTTCAAGCTTACGACTTTGACATTGAATACGTCAAAGGAAAAAATAATGTAGTGGCCGATGCTCTATCCAGAAGGCCTCATCTTAGCTCATTGTGTGAGCTTACTGCAGATTGGAGAGACATGTTGCTTGCTGATTATGCAAAAAATCAGTTTGCAACCAGCATTCTGGAAGGTACTTTCCATGATGAAAGGTACCAGGTGGTTGAGGGATTGATCCATTATAAGGGAAGAATCTTTCTGGTGGCTGATTCTAAGCTCAAGAAGAAGATTCTTTTGAATTTTCATGACATTCCAGTTGCTGGTCACCAAGGGTTTTTCAAGACCTATAGGCAGGTCCGAGAAAGGTTTTCTTGGAAAGGTTTGAAGAGGGAGGTTCAACGTTACATTCAGGAATGTCCTGTTTGTCAAGCAAATAAAAATGAGCACACATTGCCAGCCGGGTTGCTGCAACCACTTCCAATTCCCAATCAAAAATGGGAAAGCATTTCAATGGATTTCATCACTGGGTTGCCCAAGGCCCAAGGGAAGGATTGTATCTACGTGGTAGTTGACAGATTAACCAAGTTTGCTCATTTCTTTGCCATTACCAGTACTTTTTCTGCAGCTCAAGTTGCAGATTTGTTTTTTCGAGAAGTGTTTAGGCTTCATGGGTTGCCAAAGAATATTGTCAGTGATAGGGACAGCAAGTTCCTAAGTACCTTTTGGCAGGAAGTTTTCAGAATGAGTGGTACTGTGCTTACTCCAAGCACGAGTTATCACCCTCAAACTGATGGGCAAACAGAAGTGGTGAACAAGTGGTTGGAAGGCTACTTGAGAAATTATGTGTCCGAACAGCAGAAAGCTTGGGTTAAGTGGCTGCATATAGGCAAGTACTGCTACAACTCTACCTTCCATATGTCAATCAAAATGTCTCCTTTCTTGGCACTTTATGGATATGAAGCACCCAGCTTTGCAGATTTGGTATTTGGTGACAGCAAAGCACCATTAGCCAAGGATTTGTTGCAGCATAGTCAGGACATAATGAGATCCTTGAAGGATAACTTGCAGATTGCACAAAATCAGCAAAAGTTGTATGCTGATCAGAAGCGTGTTGAGCGTTCTTTTGAGGTTGGGGATATGGTCTATCTCCGTTTACAACCTTACAGACAGTCAACTCTCAAGAAGAGTGGAGCTGAGAAGCTCAAACCTCGCTTCTATGGGCCGTTTAGGGTCATCTGAAAGGTTGGGGCTGTAGCTTATGAATTTAGAGCTACCTTCGAGAGCGTAGTGTATAACCTTCACTTGCTCCGGCCTCAAGAAGGCACTTGGACACAATGGTTGCTTTCAATAGCTTGCCAAATCGCTGATGAAGAAGGACAGCTTCTTGGTTCTCCACCGAGAGATACTTTGACTCTCGCAGAACGTGTCCTTGAGTGAAATAGAACTGACGTATAAATTTTGGCAGCGGTACAACCCCGCCTTCGGAGGATGCAACTTGGGAAAGTGATGAGATAATGCAAAGATCTCTAGTTTGCAATTGCTCTCAGGACAAAGCAATCTCGGGAGGGCTGGACGTAATGTCCCTTTCAAGCCTGGACTTTTCGGGACTCCTAAGTAGTCTTTCCTTGGGAACTCCTGGAGGTTGTCGGTTAAAATTAGGGTTTCAATTTTGAGGAGTGTCTCTTGCCGTGATGATAGTTTTAATGAAGCGATTCCCTTCCTCGCTTTTCGAGGGCTTCACAAAGGATATGCTCGCCCTCAAATATTCGTAGGTACTTTTTGGAATTTACTATTTTTAGTAAATTCTATTTTTGGCAGTTTTCGGATGAGCTCAGGTTGGTTGACTTCCGAGTTCAGATTGATCAGTTGACTTCATCAGTATTGGCTTCAGGGCATTTGCAGAGAAATGAGTTAAGTCATTTAAATTAAAAAGTCACGTTAAAATGTTATATTTTAATGTTGACCCTTGGCTTAGGCTTAATGACTTAATGTCGTTTTAAAAAGGTGGTCATTGAGGGTGGCGCCCTCATTAAAGAACATTTTAATATTCCCTAAGTCAAAGCAAGATTATGTTTGGCGCATATTTCAAAGTTGAATATTTAAATGAAATATTAAATCAAGAGCTTGAAGGCAAAAGTACGCCATCATTGAGGAAAGGGGATTTTGACCTAAAATCAGATTCTAGGGTTTCGTGAAGTCAAGTGAAGATTATAAAAAGGGAGTCTTGTGCATCATTTGGATCATCTTGGAAAATACACCGTTATGCTGCCGGATTGAATCTGGATCACTTCGAGGGATGAAGACCTCCTAACCATTGGGCATCTCTTCTCGTTTGTAAGACAACGACTAGTGATGATTGTTAGTCTAGTGTGAGTTCTTGGAATTATTGCATTGTAATCCGCATTCATCCATTTAGGATCAGTTTGAGCATATTAGAAGTTCTGTTTTCAGCATATTAGACTTAGCAGATTCGTTGTTTTATTGATAAATCTAAAAATACAAAAATATGTCTTATGGGTATTGCATAAACTCATTGTTCTAGAATAGGCGCCTCTTTGAGCAAGGTTTTAGATTTTTTGAAGCATTGTCAGATTTTATAAGTGAAAATCGCCCCTGTACCTGGGCCGTACCACCTGCAGATCCTTGGGATTCGTGCCATTAAATATAATCTGCTCTTTGGCTCTGTTTTATGTTCCTAAGCTGGGCGCCTTCATTATACTTGTGTTTTGCATTCAATTTTAGATTGTTTGCTTGAGTTTCAAGGGAGTTGCGAACTTTCCAAGGAATATATATTGCTGTTCTATGATGAAAAACACAGGTCTGTTAGGCAGAATGAAGAAAGCTGCATCTTGTTCTTGATGAGTTTGGAAGGATATTCAGATCTTGCGGCATACTTCATCATTGGTGGGCAAGCTTCAAAAAGGTTGGATCTATTAATTAATTCCTTCAATTTCAGTCTCTTTCATAGCAAAGGAATGTTCTAAAATTATTGCAAGTCTCTCATATGTTGGATTGTAATTGATAAGCAAGTTGTAATCTTTCAAATTGTATGCTGGCAGTAGTACTGTCGGTCTTAGATTCTTGCTTAGTCAGATTGTAATGTTATCTCTTTCAGCATTTTGATATTGTATGTAATCCATCTCCGCCCTATGGTCGCTACTTTCCCGTCTTGGGTCAGCAAGCACATTCTGGGTGTAGAGTAGATTCAATATTCAGCATTTCCTTCTAGTTTGCTTTCAGTACTAGTTGAATAGTATAACTCCGCCCTATGGTAGCTACTCCCCATTCTGGGTGAGCAAGCACATTCTGGGTGTTGAGTAGTTTCGTTATTCAGCATTTCAGTTTCAAGCTTTGCTTTCTGTAATCACTCCGTCATATGGTCGCCCCTCACTCCACTTTGGATTGGGTAGCACATACTTGACGTTGAGTTCCCTTCTGTATCTTAAGTTTACTTTCTTGCACGTTTCGGTTTATCCTTCTAACCTTAACGGGTGCACTGGCTTGAATGTTGTAATTCTGTTATTTAAAAACGAAAAAATTGGCTCGGTATATTTCAATGGTATCAGAGCCACGTATCCTGCCATCCTGTGAAATCAGCCTTCTATGAGTGACAGAGAACAGAGGTATTTGGCAAGAGTATACAAGAGAGGTACAGTTCAGACACAGTTGCATCAAGCCCCAGAAGGTCACACAGCTTCCGAGGTTTTGAGGGCTAATTGGGAGCCTTCGCAAGAAACAGAAATGGGGGATAATGAAAGAAGTTCTGGCAACAGAGGTGACAATGGGAAGGGTATAGACAATTCAGCCAATCTGGGTCAAGGACTCGATAAGAAGATGGATGCCATGATGGATATGTTTTCTCTCCTGTTGGGGAGATTGGGTCCCAATATTCCACAACACAACACAGGGCATACCGGGGAGCACAGTGCTTCCAACCCGCACAATGGTCATGTTGCCCAACCTGCAGTGAGCAACACTTACATTTCTGCTAGACCATTCAAACCCACGTTTTTGACACCAGCAATCCCACAGCCTGATCCTGAAGAAAATGTTTCATCCTTGGAGAGGGTGAGGATAGGCCGAACAGAGTATGACACCCTTCCTGATGAAGTAAAACTTGACATGTCCTTCAATGATTACATGGAGTATAGAAGGAAGGATAGAGGCCGAGGGAGAAACTATGATCAAAGAAGAACCCCAGCACAAGGAGATTGGAATCAAGCTCTCAACAAGGTTACGCTTGCCCATTTTGATGGAAGCGATAATAATTCTACTCGAGCCTGGTTACAAAAACTAGACAACTATTTGGCACTTAGGCCAATGGCTGAAGAAGAAGCGATTAGATTCGCTACGCTACACCTAGATGGGGTGGCGCATGAATGGTGGTACCATGGCCTAGTCACCTTAGGTCATGGGTCTATCACTAGATACGATGAATTCTCCAATAGATTCATTGAAAGGTTCGAGAAGAAGGACCCAGAAGTGCACTTTAGGGAGTTGGCACAGTTGAGACAATATGGCACTGTGGATGCCTACATAGCTGAGTTTCAAAGACTTTCAGTTATGGTCACTGGAATCACAGAAAGAAGATTAGTAATCCTATTCACTGAAGGATTGATGGAGCCAATCAAGGGTTGGATCAAATCTTTTGATCCACCGTCCCTACAGGAAGCAATGAAAAAAGCTAGAAACATGGAGTGGGCTGCTCCCAAAGCAAAGTTCCATTCCAAACCAGCTTTTCACAAAGGAGACAGAGGGAAGAAGTTTCATCAGAAGCCTCATCATAAGGAGTTTAAACCCCAGAAACCTCCTGGTTCAAGATTGGATCCAGAGACTATCAATGAACTCCGAAGGAAGGGGTTGTGTTTCCGTTGTTGGGAAAAATGGTCCCAAGACCATGTGTGCCCAAAGGGTGCTAAAATTCATCAAATTGAGTTCTATACAGCTGATGAAAGCAATTCTGATTTTTCTGATCAGCAAGCTGATTTTGAGGACAGCGATGAAGAAAATACTCTAGAAGAGTCTGAAGGTGAAAAAGAAAGTGGTGGTACATTGGCTCAACTTTCGAGCTTTCAAAAGAACGAGTCCTTTAAAGTTCGTGGGATGATCAAAGGGCAACGTATTGTTGCTCTAATTGACACTGGTGCTACACATAACTTCATAGACGAAGTTGTGGTGGCAAAGAAGGGATTGCAAACAGAAGACTTTGAAGGGTTCAGAGTTATGGTTGCGGATGGGTTTCACATCTCATGCACCAAGAGGATTCCGAACATGTCAATGTAATTGGGCAATTACGAAGTCAAGGATGACTTCTATGTGGTCAGTATTGGAGATACGGATGCTGTCCTTGGCATTCAATGGCTGCGATCTCTTGGAGAGATCTCTCTAAATCTGCAAACTATGGAGTTGAAGTTTCAATCCGATGGGAAGAAGGTGGTGTTGAGAGGAATGTCGAATGGTGGCCCTCGGATTGTATCATTCAAGAGGATGGCGAAGTTGATACGTCATGATCAAGTGGAATGGGCTGCTGAGTGCATGATTCTTCCAGCAAGTCTAGCTGAAACTAAAGTAGAGCATCCTCCTGATATCCAATCTTTACTCACCAAAAAGAGTAAAGTGTTTGCTGATTTACCGCCTGGACCTCCTCCTGATCGAGGTTCAGAACACATCATAGAGCTCAAGGAAGGAGCTAAACCGGTGATCACAACTCCATACCGGTATCCAAAGAGGCAAAAGGATGAGATCGAGAAGAATATCCGAGAACTCTTGGAGATGGGTTTCATACGACCAAGCAAGAGCCCCTTTGCTTCTGCAGTGGTTCTTGTAAAGAAGAAGGATGGTACCATGCGCATGTGCGTGGACTATCGTGCTTTGAACCAAAGCACCATCAAGAATAGATACCCCATTCCCAGAATAGATGAGCTCATTGATGAGCTACATGGGGCTAAGTTCTTCTCAAAAATTGATCTAAGATCAGGGTACCATCAGATAAGGATGAGGGGATCAGATGTGGAAAAGACAGCCTTCAGGTGTCACTATGGCCATTTCGAATTCTTAGTCATGCCTTTTGGTTTGACTAATGCACCGGCCACCTTTCAGTCTTGCATGAACCGTGTGTTTCAGAATCACTTAAGACGGTTTGTATTGATTTTTTTTGATGATATTCTGATTTACAGCAAGACTTGGGGAGATCATCTCAAGCACTTGGAGGAAGTGCTTAGTATTATGGAGTCTGAGAGTCTGTTTGCTAAAGCCTCCAAATGTGAATTTGGAATGGAGGAATTATTATACCTTGGCCACATAATCAGTGCTGAGGGGGTAAAGGTGGATCCGGAGAAGATCAAAGCAGTGGTTGATTGGCCACCACCTGAAAGTTTGACTCAGTTGAAAGGCTTTTTGGGCCTTTGTGGTTTCTATCGGAGATTTGTTAAGGGGTATTCTCAGAATGCGGCTCCCCTTACTGATCTCACCAAAAAGGGAGCCTTTGTTTGGTCAGAAAAGGCTCAAGTTGTGTTTGACAAATTTAAGAGGATCATGAGCTCGTGCCCAGTTTTGGCTATCCCTGATTTCTCTAAGCCATTCGAGCTGCAGTGTGATGCATCGGGAGAAGGAGTTGGTGCTGTCCTGATGCAAGACAAACACCCTATTGTGTTTGAAAGCTGGAAATTAAGGGGTGTGGAAAGGTCATATTCAATTTATGACAAAGAAATGCTTGCCATTATGCATGCATTAGCCAAGTTCCGACAGTACTTGGTGGGGAATAAGTTCGTGGTTAAAACAGACCACAATAGCCTCAAGCATTTTATGCACCAGAAGGATTTAAATGAGAGGCAACAGAAATGGGTAAGTAAGCTTCAAGCTTACGACTTTGACATTGAATACGTCAAAGGAAAAAATAATGTAGTGGCCGATGCTCTATCCAGAAGGCCTCATCTTAGCTCATTGTGTGAGCTTACTGCAGACTGGAGAGACATGTTGCTGGCTGATTATGCAAAAAATCAGTTTGCAACCAGCATTCTGGAAGGTACTTTCCATGATGAAAAGTACCAAGTGGTTGAGGGTTTGATTCAGTATAAGGGTAGAATCTTTCTGGTAGCCGATTCTAAGCTCAAGAAGAAGATTCTCTTGAATTTTCATGACATTCCAGTTGCTGGTCACCAAGGGTTTTTCAAGACCTATAGGCAGATCCGAGAAAGGTTTTCTTGGAAAGGTTTGAAGAAGGAGGTTCAACGCTACATTCAGGAATGTCCTGTTTGCCAAGCAAATAAAAATGAGCACACCTTACCAGCCGGTTTGCTGCAACCACTTCCAATTCCCAATCAAAAATGGGAAAGCATTTCAATGGATTTCATCACTGGGTTGCCCAAGGCCCAAGGGAAGGATTGCATTTATGTGGTAGTTGACAGACTCACCAAGTTTGCTCATTTCTTTGCCATTACCAGCACTTTTTCTGTAGCCCAAGTTGCAGATTTGTTTTTTCGAGAAGTGTTTAGACTTCATGGTTTGCCTAAGAATATTGTAAGTGATAGGGACAGTAAGTTCCTAAGTACCTTTTGGCAGGAAATTTTTAGAATGAGTGGTATTGTGCTCACCCCAAGCACGAGTTATCACCCCCAAACTGACGGGCAAACAGAAGTGGTGAACAAGTGGCTAGAAGGCTACTTGAGAAACTATGTGTCAGAACAGCAGAAAGCTTGGGTTAAGTGGCTGCATATAGGCGAGTACTGTTACAACTCTACCTTCCATATGTCAATCAAAATGTCTCCTTTCTTGGCACTTTATGGGTATGAAGCACCCAGCTTTGCAGATTTGGTGTTTGGTGACAACAAAGCTCCTTTAGCCAAGGATTTGTTGCAGCATAGTCAGGACATAATGAGGTCCTTGAAGGAGAATTTGTAGATTGCACAAAATCAGCAGAAGATGTATGCTGATCAGAAGCGTATTGAGCGTTCTTTTGAGGTTGGGGATATGGTCTATCTCCGTTTACAACCTTACAGACAGTCAACTCTCAAGAAGAGTGGAGCTAAGAAGCTCAAACCTCGCTTCTATGGGCCGTTTAGGGTCATCAGAAAGGTTGGGGCTGTTGCTTATGAGTTGGAGCTACCTTCAGATAGCAGAGTGCATAACGTCTTCCACGTGTCTCGCCTCAAGAAGGCTCTTGGACACAATGTGGTTGCTTCTTCACAGTTGCCACCATTGGACGAAGAAGGACAGTTGGTTCTGGTTCCCGAGTCGATACTTGACTTCAGAGAACGTTCCTTGAGGAATCGAACTATCAGAGAATGTTTGGTAAAGTGGAAGAACCTGCCGATGGAGGATGCAACTTGGGAAAGTGATGAGATAATGCAGCACCCTAGTTTGCAATTGCTTGAGGACAAGTAATCTTGGGGAGGGCGGACTGTAATGTCCCCTTTCTAAGCTTGACAGTTTCAGTGACCGTTGGCCTTTCGTTGGGAACCCGGAGGCTAGTCGGAAGTTAAAATTAGGGTTTCCTAATTTTGAGGAGGTCATTGCTCGGAGATGAAGTTTTAATGGCGGATTCCTTCTGGGTTTTCAGAGGGCTTCGCAGTGGTATGCTCGTCTCAGCATTCAGAGTACTTTTTGGAATTTACTATTTTTAGTAAATTCTATTTTTGGCAGCTTTCCAGTGAGCTCAGGTTGGTTGACTTCCGGTTCCAGTTTGATCAGTTGACTTCATCAGTATTTGCTTCAGGGCCTTTGCGAAAGGATAAGTTAAGTCATTAAATTAAAAAGTCACGTTTTAATTATTATAATTAAACGTTGACCCTTGGCTTAGGCTTAATGACTTTATGTTGTGTTTAAAAGGTGGGTCCTTGAGGGTGGCGCCCTCATTGAAGAATAATTTAATATTTGTCTAAGTCTGAACAAAGGTTTGAGGGGCGCATATTCCAAAAGAGGATATTTAATTAAAATATCAACTATTAATGCCTTGAAGAGAAGGTACGCCTTCTTGAGAAGATGAAAGTTTTGACCTAAAAGCTGTTTCTAGGGTTTCGTGAAGTCAAGCAGAAATTATAAAAAGGGAGTCTTGTGCATCATTTTGATCATCTTGGAAAATACACCGTTATGCTGCCGGATTGATTCTGGATTGCTTCGAGGGATGAAGACCTCCTAGTATGGGCATCTCTTCTCGTTTGTAAGACAACGACTAGTGATGATTATTAGTCTAGTATTGTGTTATTGGAATTAGTGCATTGTAAGTTGCAAGTTAAGACTTTAGTTTCTGTTTTCTGCATTTTAAGCCATATTCAAGATTGTAGTTTTGCACAGCAGATCAACCTTTTCAATTGTAATTCAAAAAAGACTAAAAATCTGGTTATGGGTATTGTCTCTTTCCCTCCACATTAGATAGGCGCCAATGTTTGCCAATTTTCAGAATTTATAGTGCAGATTCTGATTTTTAAGAGAAAGTCGCCTCTCTCAGCAAAGCCGTACCATCTCAGCTGTCTTGGGGTTCGTGCAATTAAATAAAGTCTGCATTTTGATCTGGTTTTGCATGTCTAGTTTGATCGCCACATTCATTCTTGGGTTTTGCATTTAGTGTGAGGTTAATTGAGTGTGTTTGGAAAGAGCTCTGAGCATTTCGAGATATCTATGTTGCTGGTTATTCAATGAAAAGTGCAGGATCTGATTACACAGTTTGAAGAACGCAGCCAAGTCTACATTGCACGGTGAAGAGAACTCTACAATAGCGTGGTGGAGAATTCCTTGAACATTGGCCAAGCTAGGGGCGAGGTTGGATCTGTTTTACAACCTCTTCATTTGAGTTTCTTTTATCAGCAAAAGGATTCTTTACTATTGTTGCAAAACACTCATTATATATTGAATTGTAGTGATAGCAAGTTATTCTCTTTCATATTGTATACTGGCAGTAGTACTGTCGATCATAGATTCTTGCTCAGTCAGATTGTAATGTTCTCTCTTTCAGCATTTTGATAATTGAATGTAATCCATCTCCGCCCTATGGTCGCTACTATCCCATTCTGGGTTAGAAAGCACATCCTGGGTGTTGAGAGTCTTTAGCTTTCAGCATTTTCTTTCAAGCAGTAGTTTTGTATCTACTCCGTCATATGGTCGCCCCTCACTCCGCATCGGATTGGGTAGCACATACTTGGCGTTGAGTTCCTTTCTGCAAATAGATTAGAAGACCCTCTGACCAATGCTCACCCTCAGCGGTGCCATTCTGGTTAGGGTTGCTTTCTTGCACGTTTCGGTTTATCTATCTAACCTTAGCGGGTGCATGCTTGTAATTTGTGATTTGAAATTGTAAAAAAAAATCGAAAAAATTTGGCTCGGTATATTTCAAAATCTCTCCACCCTTTTTGATTTAGGATCTTCTACTATGGATCTTGATTGAAAAGCTTACCATTTTGACTAGCCTCGTGTTCAAAAAGGCAGTTAGGTTGCCCACTCCCAAGTTGTCTCTGTACTTGATGTAGATGTTACTATAGGCCTTACACTCCATAATGTAGTAGCATTCTATCACCACCACTCCCTCATTGCAAAATAGACATCTTCTCATTTCCCACTCTTACATAGGCATTGTCCACCTGCTGGTCTTGCATCTAAGATTATGAAATCTAGTCTGTAATTGGTAAATCACTCCTAAATTCAAGCCATAACTGGGACAGCAGGCACCAATAAAACTTGCATACCAAAATCTCTCAAAACACATCAAAAATCTCCATTATCAACAACAATTTGGAAAAGGCTCACCATTTAGCACAATGGTGCTTTCTGAATGAAATCACTCGACCAGCTAGGAGGATTTTTGTCTTTGAAACTGGATTCACAAAAGGGTTTTTGTTCTTAGGCAAATAGGGAGAACTCATGTTCTTTCGCCAAAGAAAATGAAATGAATAAGTAGTAACCTTTCTCCGCAAGATCCAACCTTCTTTTATGACATTTATAGAGTTATTTTTAGGAAAAAACATTTTTTGTCTTTTCGTTGCTTTTTCAAAAAGCATTTTTTCCTTTTTTGTTGTTTATTTTTAAATTAAGTCTTTTTGCTTTTTCATTTCTTTTCTGAAAAACATTTTTTTTCTTTTTGTTGTATTTTTCGAAAAAACACTTTTCCTTGATAGAGTAATATAAAGTGTCCTTATGTCCACTTTTCAACATCTTGAGCCTAGCGACACTTTATTTGTACACTTTAAACACATTTTTAAATAATTAAATATAAGTTGTCATTTAATTTTAATTTTTTGACAACTTTAATACTTGACCACTTAATAATTTAATTATTTTCCACACAACCACTAAAGTTACAAAAAATATTAAAATAGCCCAAAATATGAATTATAACCACACCACCAATACCTTAAATGCATTGGATATCAGTCTATATGAGAGTTGGCGTTCTCCCAAGATGATGAACTTCTCCAAGAAGTGTGGTGGGCTCCTAAATATTGAAACCGCGCACGAAAAGTTTCATTGTACTCAACTTGGCTCGAGGAAATTTTTGCCATTGTCAGAATATCTTTCCAATAAAGTTAGCACTCTTCAAAAAAGTTGGACTTTCCAAGAATGTTGGAATCGGTCAAAAAACGGAACATTACATCACTTATGAATATCAAAGAATTAAAATATATTCTTTCTCATTAAATGGAGATGATCTGTATAGGATCTAGACTAGATTGCAGTATTTAAATGCTTAACTTTTACAATGCTTTTACAATGATTATTTCAAGTTAATTAAATCAAAATTAACTTATGGAAATAACAAAATGAAAGTAATAACAAGGTGATTATAACATTAAGGAAGGAAATGAGAGAAAGAAAGAGAGAAGAAGAAGAGAAGTGCAAACAACGATTGATAACGGAGTTCGTCACGCAAGTGACTACGTCTCCGGGTCCACTCCAATAGAGAGACCGATCCAATTAACTCCAAAATCGATTACAAAGCACCAAAATCATTCTCCAAGCACTTCGGCAGCATAACGATGCTCTGATATGCAAGAATGATCTGAAGAATTCTCCAACAAGATCTCTCTTTTGACGCCTTAGCATTAGGACTTCATCACCTGAAAGAAAAACTTGAATCCCTCTCTCACCTTACACCCCTTTTTATACAAAGAATTTTCTCAAATTGGCCCTCAACCAAAAGATTTGACAAAATATTTCCCAAATCCACCTTATATCTCCAAAATACATAAAGATTTTCAACAATCTCCCTAAAACAACTTAATCTCCTTTACATAGTAAAAAATATTTTAAAAATCCTTGTTAAATCCCCTAAAAAACATCCTAATCCCCCATATAATCTTTAATAATATTTTAGCCCTTATTTTGTTGACTCGGGCTTTACAATTTTGGGGGAGTATTTTTCAATAAAAGGTTGTTTGTTTTATTTTAGAGGAGTTTGTTTTTAAATTAAAAGGCATTTCGGTTCTCATCAGTTATCAACAAAAACCGACGCTAATAATAATTAAACGACACCGAATGGCTGAGCGGTCGGTATTGCCTTTTAGTAGGCCGGCGGTCGGGGTTCAACCCCGGCCGCTGGCTTTTTATAGCCATTTTCCGCAATACTCACAACAAAACGAAACGGCCAACATACATGGTAACGGCCGGCCGTTTAGCCTACCGGCCACCCGGAAAATTCGCATGCCACAGGTGAGAAGTTCGAGCCCCTTGCGGGCAGTTGAAACTTCTTTTGCAACCATAACGAACTAGCCCGTCCGCCGAACAAAATGACAGGCCACGTGGCATGCCGAGGCGGTGCCACGTGGCAGAAACTGATTCGACGACAATCGCTGACTAAGAGCTGAGTGTCATTCTGACTAGCCGATGACGTGCCGCTGACTCGGATGACAACTGTGCAGCTGACTGTGCGTACGGATGACACGTGTCATCATCCTATTGGTCCGTACATTGCTGACATAGATGCCACGTGGCAGATCTCGGTTGGTCCATTTCGGATTTGTACGGACTGCTGACGTCATCTTGTACGGACGTGTTGATGTGTTTTTCGTGACCGCACCAACGCAGAATAAAGTTGCCAACGGCTTCCCTATTCTCTCTTGATCAAAGTATTCCGCACGCTAAGATTGCAAGAAAGTTCGTGCGTTCAACTCCAAGGTTCCTTTAATGCGAATAGGCTCAGTTTGGCTCGATGTGATTTGCTGGTATTTCAAGGGGACTTACAGAATTGTTCAGCAGCGGAGAAAGGAATTCAAATGCTTGAAAGATTTGTCCATGAAGCGCGGGTTTCCTAGTCTAACCAGAAAGTACTGAATTGAAAGGGTGTAGGGCCTAAGAAGTTTATGTGCTACTCTAAATGCAGGATATGTGGAGCTTCGTTTCAATCGACTTCAACCGATTTCACTTAGCCTCCGCCGGACAGCCCCAAAGAAATCTGGGTAATCTTCAAGGGAAATAGCAAAGATGTTCAAATTATGACTTAACATGCATACACCATCACAACGACGCATATAAGTTATTATAAAACCACAAACCAAAGTTAAACACAAAATAATCTCCAGTCGACCACGCAAGGCGAACTTATCATCAACAAGCCGCTAGTGGTATGGAATAAAGCGAAGCTATCTCAATAAAACACCACACACCAAAATAAGCTACTTGCATGAATTTAAGCTACTTGGATACAAAAGGAAGAAGAAACCTTGCTAGCATTTCATGACAAGACGAATTCCATCATCAATGAAAAGATCTATTATCATAAAATGTGTTACACAACAATCTCTTCAAAAGTTTTCAAAGGGAAAACTTTCTCTCTTCTCCAAATTATGCAAACATGCTCTACAATGCTACACTATCTAGCTCTAATGCTCTACTACTCCAATGTCTAATCTAATTCTAACTGATCTAATCTTCTAATTTTCTACTGCCTTACAAATGAGGGGGACTCCCCCTTTTATAGCTAGCCCAGTCTCAAAGGACAGCTAGGGTTACAATCAATAGAGTGGCCAGAATCGTGCCACCTCAGCCCTAAATAATATTGCCCTAAAACCGCCACAGAGGAGAGTGGGGTAATAAATGCGCCATAATGTCTACCATCATCCTTCTAGAAGATTCCACTTGTAGACGCGTTCACACTGTTCTCGATCTTCTTTCTTGGCGTTGTTCTTTGAGCTTCCATCCTTTCTTCATCTTGAGTTTTGAAAATATTTCATCTTTGTCACTTGAGCTAACACTTAGCCAATTTCTTGCAACTTTTTCTTCCTTCGAAGTCGAAACTCATCTGGGATCACTTTCTTCATCATCTTAAGTCATCGTGCTTCCACTTCAAGTCATCGTGCTCTGGCCTCAACATTTCTCCTGCAAAACAAGCAAGGAGAGGGGTATTAGAATACTTCATGATATAAACTTAACTCGCTTACCTGATTTTCATGCTTTGCTCTCCAAGCGTTCATCGCCAACTTTGTGTTCAAGTTCATGCCTTAGACAAACTTCATCTTTGGGAAATTCATTTCACCTGTTGGAGCTCTGATAACCTCGATTTTATTCAACTCCGGCTCTGGAGGACTATCTTTACAAAGGGTTTAAGCAAATTCCCCTAGGCAGTTTCTTTCAAATTCACCGTCTGGAGAATTTCACCTTGAAAACATATTTTCTTCATTTTTCCTTAGAAAATTTTCAAATTTCCCTTAGGAAATACATCAACCTGGTGCCCACTTAAAATCTTCATCCCAAAATTCTCGACAAGCTGTGGAAGACCTTAAAATCAACTCCTCATCGATAAAATTCAATACCCAGAAGAAAATTTTCTCCAGAACGCATCGAACCCATGGGTGCCCAACGAACGGGTTCATTTAATTTTCTTGAATTTTGAACCTTAGAAAATATTCCCTGTGAAATTTAAATCCGTTTTTCACATCTGTGAAGATTTCTTGTTGCTCTGACTTGAAAATATTTTTGTCCCTGTGCAGCTGGCATTTACTGACTTCATCTCTGGCAACTCTGCTCGTGCTTCAAGAAAATCTTATCTCTTCAGAGTCTAGGCGCATTTTCTAGAGGAAGAAAATATTTTGTGCCTTAGAAAATTTTGAATCACTTCGAAAATTTTGCCTTAGAAAATTTTATATCCAACTCAATCAATTTTGCCTGTGAAAATATCAACTTCACTTAGAAAAATTTTCGTAGAGGTGCCTGGCACATTTTATTTTTCTAGCCACCGTTTTGTATTTCACTTCACACTCTAGGCGCATAATACACTTAGCATTTTATTCTCACACTTCACATGCCTTAGGAAATTTCCAACACCTTATAACTCCCATCACTCTTGGCGCCTAGCACTTGATGGAGGAAAATCAAAATTGCGCCCAACATCTTGTTCTCACCCTTCACACGCCATTTTGCATTTTTCTCCATACTTGCAAGGCAATTTTATTTGAAATTCCAACGCCCAGGAAAATTTTCCAACACTTTTTTTTTAAAAATATTTCACTTTACTTAGCACATTTGAAGAAAATCACGCCTCATCACTTATCTTCACCACCACACTTACTCTTTACTTGGCGCATAGCATACTTGAAGAGAACTTGAAATCACGCCTAGTATTTTGTTTTCACCCCACACGCCTAGCAAAAATCTTCTAACACTCTCTACTTTAGGCGCACTTTGTACATGATGGAGGAATATTGCCACGCCTAGGAGTATTTTTTTAACCACCTTTCACCTCACTTACTAGCTTGCATTTACCTTTCACATCCAAACATGGGCGCATTTCTATGTAGGAGGAGGATGACCTTTCAACTTCCTGTTTTTGTCCTCATGTGAGCTCATTTGGGCGCATTTCCACCTAGGTGAGGGATAAAAATTGTTGACTTGTTGACCCACTTCTCCCTTGGGCGCATTTTGGCCTTGCTGGTGGATGAAACTTATTGACCACTTTGACTTATTCCTTTTAGGCGCGTTTCAGCTTGCTGGAAGATGGAATCTTCTCCAACGCATTAGCTTTTGTCCTTACATGCCCTGATTTGGGCGCATTTAGCCTAGGGTGGAGGACGAGTTTGTTTGACTGCTTTGACCTATTGCAATTTGGGCGCATTTCTTGCCTTGAGGAGGATGGAATTTGAAGTATGGGCGCATTTGGGCAAGGGTGAAGGATAAGCTCTCATACTTAGAATTTTTTGGCATCTTGCTAGCATGTGGGCGCATTTTAGATAGAGTGAAGGATAAAGCACTTTGACTTTCCTTGACTTTCTTGTGAGTGGGCGGATTTTAGTAGTGGAGGAGGATAAAGTTTTATACTTAGAACAATTTTGCTATCAACCCTCTTCCTTGGGCGCATTTCATCATCGGAGGAGGATGAAATCTTTCATGCCTTAGAAAATATTTTAACCTTCTTGAGCTTCCCTTGAGGGCGCATTTTACCCCTGCTACAGGATAAACTTCATACTTAGAATTTTTTTATGCCTCCTCACTAGCTGGGCGCATTTTGCCATGGCTGCAGGACGAAGTTCTGGACTTAGAAAATTTTCCTCGTTTTTGCCAACTTTCACGCCCTGCTATTTATAGTAAGCCCTCTCAATTTTGTACCTCTGAAGCCCGGAATGACTTGAAATTTTGCGCACTGCATCCTCACTGGCTTATCAACCTGTCGGCACTGCCATTTTTAGCTGACCTGCTACTTTTAGCATGTTTCTGAAGGTGGTTTACTATGAATAGTAACCTCATGTTTTTGATAGCTCCCATGCTCCGATCGAGTTGAAATTTGAATGAGGCGACCCTCACCACGTGACCTTACTGCCGACACTGACGCATGCAACTGATTTACTATTTTTAGCATGTTTCCAATTTGACTTACTATAAATAGTAAGTGCTCCGTTTGACCTGAAATTTCACCTGCCAGAGAATAGTCTGGCGGACGCTTCGGGATCAAGTAGCTGGTTTACATCGGATTTTAAGCAGATTTTGACCTTTGATGCCGCTTTATTCGCCGAAACTTAACTTGCACCGTGATGCGATCAAAAGATCTCTATTTCCCTTCGCTTTTATGGCATTGCGACGCCTCGTGGACTGGAATTATTGGAGGCGGCTATCGGGACACACTTTGCTAAAAAATAGTAGTTCCTTATCGAGTGAGAGAATCTCCATTTGCATGTCACATCGCTAAGTTCTTGAAAAACCCATCGTGAATCAATTACATGCAAAAGAAACCCCGACATGCAAACCCTAAAATAGCCTCTAAGGTCAATCCTCGTGTCATTTCGCTTCCTGGTATGTTACATCATCGCCAAGGTCTTGAAAAACCTGTATGAATTTCGCGCGCATGCAAGAAAACTCGCGATCTGCACTCAAATTTGGTTCCTGGCTAGACTGCTAAAATAGTAAGTTATCCGGTTACCAAATTTTGGCACAGGAGTAACCCGATATCAATGCCGTGGTGATGATCTAATCTCGTACGAATACCTAATTGCCCTCGAATCAATTGCAGACTTACTAAAAATAGTAAGTACCTTGGAATTTGATGAAACTTGGCTGGAAACCTGCTGGATGTCTGCTGACAACAACATTAAGTTCAATTTTTAATTTTCAAGTTATTGACCTTATTTGACCCCGGACTGACCAGAAATGATGAAACCCTAATTTTCAGACTTGGTCAGTTTCACGCTTAAATTCACTGACGGGCGCAATCCTCGAAAGGCAGACAGTAGAAAAGAGAGACAACGACAAAACAAACGAAAAACAAAGCCAAAATTAGGGGGGTCCCCATTTTGAAATGGGGCGATGTGTGAAAAACGTCACAACAGGACGCTGACGTCATCATTCACCTTCTAGTCACCAAGTCAACAGGAGCTTTGACCGCTGATAAGTTGAGCATACGATGTCGGATTTCGACGAAACGAGTTGCGTTGGAAAGCTTGCGACGAGCTCTTCGCGATGATGCCGACTTCGACAACTTTTGACGACATTATTTTTTTCGCTCCCTAGACGCCCTCTGATTCCAGTTTGACCAAAGGTTTGACTGGCTATAACTCGTGCAAACGGACTCCTTTTCGCTCCATTCGAGTTGCGTTGGAATCAGGATGCTGAGCTCTTTCTGATGGTGCTGATTCTGGAGAAAAATAAGACACTTCAATTTTCACTGAAAAATGTCCACCGGATCAAGCTCTCTAATTCTAAGACCTTTTGGACCTTCCAAAAGTGACATTTACTATGACATTAAGTGAGGACGGTCTCCTAATTTGTCCTGTATCTTCAGAGACCAAAACCTCACTCAATAAGCACAATGAAGACCGAGGAAATATTATTGATCATAAATATAATTTTATCATTTTATAAGCATTTACATCAAAATGTCAGAAATACTAACCAACAAAATTGACTAGCATCAAGCTGAACAATAATGTAGAAATGAAAGAAAGTAAGTCAACAACATATCGATCCTTCACAACAGAAACATTATTACCCAAGGATCCATCAATGTTTTCAATCACCATTTTCTCATGCTGTACTGCAAGTGCATCCTGCAACATCTGACCCTGGTTACCCAAGTTCAAGTGTAGAACCAATTGCATCGCATTGCATATAAGAGTTAACTCTTTACTTGCATTAATTACCCTTTAACTGCCCTTCAGGTTTGCAAAAGAACCATCAGTCTTAATCTCCGTGAGAATGTACAATATAATCGTATTATCTTTAAAACAAGTGGATACGATTCTGCTCCTCAGAATATAGCTTCACATATAAGTAGGGGCTACTCGTGCCAATTTCATCCCACATATATCCAATGGAACTACATCAAACTGTACTTCATCCACAAATTTACTAGTGATTGTGAATCTTAAGGTGCATTGTCTTGTTACTTGCAACTTATCATTTTCACAAATCCACCCTAGTGGATAAGGTTTCTTATGTTGTGTAGTTTTTAACCCCAAGTTCTTTACAACACTTTCTGAAATTAAATTAACCTGAGATCCACTATCTATGAGTGCATCAATTTTACTATTCTTAGCACCAACCCTTAAATGAAAAAGCTCATTCCTTTTTGCATCTTCAGAGAAATCATTTACTGTAGAAGAAGAAGCACAACTAGCAACAAAAACACCAGAAATAGGAGCTTTACCTTTTAGACCCATCAGCTGTTATCTTAGTCTCATCATCCTGACCTAAACCAAGATCCATAACAACATTTGTGGGATTTGAAGTCATGTCCCTTATCCTAGTCGTGCGATACCGGGTGACGAGGTTAGCCTATCATTTGATCCTCAGAATGCATTGTGGAGTAAGTTCGAGGATCCTTTTATGCTTGCCTTCGTTGTTGGTTAGCTCCAGCTTGGTAAAGGTGTCGTTTGGCCTTCGCAGACCTTCCAGAGTTCTTTCAGAGAACTTTCTATTTTAGAAAGTTAGGCTCTATCGGAAGTCGCTATTTCATGTGGCACCGTGCTGATATTGCTCGGGACTGACCCGCCTAATTGTTTGATTTGACTATAGCCATGTGGAGTACTCATCGAAGTTATTAAATATTTAATAATTTGACTTATTATAAAGTCACTTTCATTGAAATATTAAAATATTGCATTATTTTAGTTGTTATAAAAGTATTTAATTATACTTTTATATTATATTATTAAAATGTGATTTAATGAGTATGTAATGCTCATTAAAAAGGGACGCCAATAATTAAATAAATTCTCCTAAGTCCAAAGTGAAAATTAAATCATTAATTTAAATGATTATTTTAATGGAGAATTAGGTCGAACTTTTCAAAGAAGAATATATTGTTCTTCCCAAGGCAAAATCGATCTATCTTGTTTATTATTCAATTTTGTCTTCTGAGCATCTGAGCTTTGGAGTTTGCAAACCCTAGGGTTTCTGGCAAACATCGTTTCTGGAGAACGTAACCTCTTCAGAGATCAGGCATACTGAGGCTGTGAGATACCAGCTGAAGATTGCACTTGGTGATTTCATCCAGAAGTCATAGATTGAGCTTAATCTTTTAGTCAGACAGAGATTCATCAGCATTCAGCAGAGATCATTCATCTAGCAGTCAAGGCGCACTTTTCAGAGGACATTCATTAGAGATTGGGCACCATTTCCAAAGGCCGTACATTATTCATTATTGCAGCAGACTGTCCGTACTGTACCTGCAGGCCGTACATCTGTACTTCCAGGCCGTACTTGACAATCTACTGAGGAAACGCCTTCATCCTCTGTTATTTGGTGTTTCCACTTTGGGGCGCTTGGTATTCTGTGTGATTTACATTGGGATTCGAGCTGGAGGAGTGTCTTACTAATTTCTGGCCGTACCATCACTAGCTACAGCAGCTGCCATTAAGATACCAGGTTTTTATCTAAAAATTTCATGTATTGCTTCCCACCTTCAGTTTTGGCGTTGTAAATGATCTGGAAATTGAATATATGTGATGCGCCTTGGTTCTTGAACAAGATTTGAAGCATTTAATGTTTTTATGTATTTTTTATGAATTTATCAAGTAACTCTAGAAAAATCGCAAATTCCACTTTTGCCTGTTAAAACCTCAAAAACACAAAAAAATCAAAAATTTGCAAAAACGTTACAAAAACAATCAGGGATCCAACTTGAGAACCACCAGGGTTCTGACAGTGGTATCAGAGCACAGATCTCCTGCCATCCTGTGCTTTTTCAGTGATTATTCAGAATACAGTGCATTTCTGGGTTGCCTTTTATGAACCAAGACATTATTCAGTATACCAGAGGTGTAGGGACAGGCAAAGACGAAGACTGGACAGGTCCTCCGATTCCAGAAGGTCAGACAGCATCAGGAGTGCTTGGTTTTCACAGATCCAGTTCAGACGGTAGTGAAAACAAGGTTACAAACCCCAATGGCGATCGAGACTCTTCGCAGACCGCAGGATCCAGTGGAAGCACATGCAGAGGGGTGACATTACCTGGCGAGGAGTTTAGATTCGAGACACGGCAACATGATACGGATAGGGCGATGTCGGCAGCTGGATGTGGTACTATTAGGCGCTACCAATAATGTTCTCATTCTCATACAAGATGGACAAGACGAGCCGGACCACTCCAAAGGATCACCATTGGCATCACCCGAAGTGTACCAAGCACATTCATCGTGAGCCGAAATGCCAGCCTACTTTTCTTACCCAGAGATACCCACCCTCGCACTCCGTGGGCGTAGCATCGTGCATCATCGACTTCCAAACACAGAACGGTGTCGGGTGGCGGACTTGACGAGATTTCATGGCGAGTACATGTCTTTAGCGCCTGAGATCCGACAGGCACTTACATTTCATGAGTTTATAGATGTCTATAACCCCAGAGGAGGAGGTAGATTTGATCGTAGACCCCCACAGCATCAGCAGCAGCAGCCACAGGTGAATAGAGATGTACAGTATGCTGTGAGCAAGATTACACTGCCGTATTTTGACGGGTCCGAAAAGACATCAGCTAGGTCATGGGTCCAGAAATTGGACAACTATCTGTCACTTAGACCTATGCAGGAGGATGAGGCAATTAAATTTGCCACTTTACATTTGGACGGAGTAGCGCATGATTGGTGGCACCACGACATGTACACGTTAGGCCATCATGCGGTTAATACCTATCAGGAGTTCACGAGCCGATTGATAGAGAGATTTGATAGGAAGGATCCGGAGTTGTATTTTAGAGAGTTGGCTCAGCTCAGACAGACAGGCAGTCTGGAGGCATACATTGGCGAGTTTCAGAGAGTGGCCGTCATGGTGACTGGCATTTCAGAGAGGAGACTCATTATCTTATTTGTTGAGGGTTTGACAGAACCCATGAGAGGTTGGGTCAAGGCTTTTGACCCTCCCACACTTCAGGAGGCCATGCGGAAGGCACGAAGCATGGAACTTGCAGCACCTCGCAGTAAGTTCAATTCAGGGTCCACTCCATACACGAGACCCAACAGGCCTTTTGATAGAAACAATGACAAAAATAGACCCTTTGACAGGAGGAAGGATCAACAGGATCCTAAGAGACAGAATGCACCCCCGTTTGACAGAGAAACTTTGAACGAATTACGTAAGAAGAAGTTGTGTTTTTGGTGCAAGGCACCCTATGATGAAAAGCACATATGCCCACTTCGTCCGAAAGTCAAAAATAACCAAATGGAGTGGTATTATGAGGGCGAAGAGCAATCTGATCTGTCAGACTAGCAAGCTGATTCCGAGCCTTCAGATGATGAGAAGTCCGAAAATGAGAATGAACATGAAGGTGGAAGGAAGCTACAGGAAGCCCATCTGACTAGTCTTCAGAGAGATGGCTCATTTCGACTCCGTGGGCTCTTAGCAGGTCAGAAGGTGATTACTTTGTTGGATACGGGTGCGACACATAATTTTATTGATGCACGTTTAGTGGAGAGACGTGGTATCCAGACAGAGGCTTTTGAGGGTATCCGAGTCAAGGTAGCTGACGGATACACTCTCAGGTGCGACAGAAAGATTACTGATCTTCCGATGAGATTGAACAACTATGAATTCAAGACTGAATTCTATGTTGTTAATATGGGTGATACAGATGTGGTACTAGGGATGGCATGGTTACATGATTTGGGTGAGTTCACGCTCAACCTACGGGACATGGAGATGAAATTTAAGGTTGACGGAAGACCACATGTCATCAAGGCAATACGGGACAGTAATCTTAGGATGGTTTCATTTAGGCGGATGGAGAGGCTCATTCGTCATGATATGGTTGACTGGGCGGCTGAGTGCATGTTGATGCCAGCCCAGCAGGAGCCACAGAAGGGTGAGTACCACCCTGACATACAGATTTTGAGAACTAAACACTCCAGAGTGTTTAGTGACATTCCACCTGGTAGACCTCCAGATAGAGGTACAGAGCACATTATTGAGTTGGAGGAGGGCGCAAAGCCCGTTATGATCACTCCCTACCGACATCCGAAACGACTCAAAGATGAAATAGAAAAGACCATTAATGAGTTGTTGGCTATGGGTCATATCAGACCTAGCAAATCCCCTTTTGCTTCATCGGTTGTATTGGTGAAGAAGAAGGATGGATCCCTTCGGATGTGCATTGATTACAGGCAGCTCAACAAAAGAACCATCAAGAATAGGTACCCCATTCCGCGCATTGATGAGCTGATAGATGAGTTGCATGGTGCAGTCTTCTTTACGAAGATTGATTTGAGATCAGGGTACCATCGGATACAGATGAGGGAGCAGGATTGAGAAAACCGTCGGTCATTGGCGGTCACTGAAGTTCTGGTTATGCCCTTCGGCTAACTTCAATGCACTACACCTTCGTAACTAAGGAACAGTGGTTTCAAAGTGTTCGCTT
>VDFB02329540.1:0-19048 GCA_007258455.2 Sequoia sempervirens | reverse complement strand
AGTAACATCTTGCTACCACTCTCATTATTTCACTTCTTCAACTTACTTTTCATGTAATATTGAAATGGCATGTAATAATGCCTCATCCTTATTATCTTGTTTTATAGATGATCTCAAGGTCATGTCCAAACAACTTAGTGATCCATTCTTGTTGTTCTTCAAAGGATAACCCTTGTTCCAAGAAATATTTTAGGCTATCATGATGTCTTTAAGTGTTTATCCATTAGATATAGCCTGTATTGTTTGATTGTATGAAGAATCACTAGCATTTCCTTCTCATAAATAGGTTTGTGCTTACTTTCTTACATGAGAATTGCTCCTATATCATGCCATAAAGCATCACACTGTACAATAAAATTCTTGGTGAAATCTTAAGTAGCTAGAACTAGTGTGGTACACCTAGCCTCCTTCAGTTTCTCAAATGTTGTATTAGCAACCTCATTCCATTGGAAAACATCCTTTTTCAAAAGTATTGTGAGAGGTGCTGTTATGCAGCCTAAATTCTTTAGAAATCTTCTATTGTTCTAGTGAGTCCTAGGAAACACCTCAAGTTCTTAATGGTTTTAGGAACTAGCCACTCCATTATGCAGCGTCAGAAGTAATTTCCAGCGATCTTCTTTTGCTAATAAATTAAATGATAGCATTATGCTATTTAATTTATTCGAGTTCAAGAGATGCGATTCTTATGAAGAGACTTATATTTATTAAGCAATAAATATTAAATGAAATAACACGTCCCTTGTGTTAAGGCCGACCTCCTTTCTTGGCATGATTGGATGCATCTATTTGAAAGAAGATATATTATCATCATTGGCCGACTTGTATTAAATATAAGGTGGCGACTCTTCAAGATGTATAAATAAGAGTTCGCTTTCTCATTGTAATCATAAAGTTACAAGTCAAGTTTGATGCTTTTATTCTCTCAAGTGCGAATTCATCTTGGAGCAGTGCGTGTTCTGTGTATGAGCAGAGTGATATTGTTAAAGAAGGCAGTTCTGTGTTAGCAGATTATAGGAGATAAAATCTGTGCTTGGGTCATCTGTTGATGCTTATATTCGGCCTTCAGATTGGCCTATTGTAAAAGGACTCTCTCCTTATTGAGATTCAATATATAAGTGTTATTTTGTGGCTGGTTTTTCTCCCTCAAGAGGAGGGTTTTCCCAGGGTATCTGCTGTGTTATTGTGTCTGATTTGAATTAATTTCTGTGCATTTTATCTGATCATTAAAATTTACATGGTATCAGAGCGGGTTTGAGAGGATCGTGATCAGATTATTGCTAATCAGCATACCCTACTTGTTCATTTGTCCACATTAGTCAAGATGGTGAACGGTTTGAAGATTGAGGATAGACTCGAGGGAGCATCTAACTTCACATCATGGAGATTTAGGATCATGCTTACTCATGCTGGAAATGACTTTGGGTGAGTTCTCAGGAGTCTAAAGGTCCCCTAACCCGAGGGAAGAAGAGAGAAGTTGCAAGTGGGTGAAGAAAGATATTAAAGCAATGAAGATATTGGTTGATTCCACATGATAATATTGTGCCTATCGCCTCTAAGCTGAAGACAACGAGAGACATGTTCAAAACATTGGAAGAGATGTACTTAAATCAACAATACCAAATGCTTTAATTAAAGCAACAACTTCATCATGTGAAGATGGCAAAGGTGAATCAGTTGATTGCATAATTTTATGAGGATTGCAGATTTGAGAGATCAACTCTAATAATAGGGCATATGGTGGTTGATGACAAAGACCTCGACTATGCTTGCTCTCAATGGTCTACCTTGTCTTGGGAATCTTGCATTCAGGAATCAGCAAGATCAAATGCCTAAGTTTGATCGCCTAAGATCAGATTGCATTCAAGAGGAATCTAGGTTGTTGGCAAGAGGCGTTGGACAAAGTTCAAAGAATGAAGACATTCATGTTCTTGCCTCCCATGCTTCAAAGAAGAAAGGAAAAGATGGAAGGAAAGGATTCTTCAAGAGGAATCGGGACAAGGGAAATGATGATGCACCTCCATTCAAGAAGAAGAGGGATATGTCCAAGATTCAATGCTTTAGGTGTGATAAGTTTGGGCACTTTGCTAAGTATTGTCCAACTAGACCTAAGCAACAAGTTACCATTGTGGATGTTGATGATGCCTCTCCGCAAAAGGATTCAAGTGAATATTTGTTCTACTCGGCATTGGCAAGCAGTGTACCTAACGACACCAACACTTGGCTGATCGATAGTGGTGCTTCACGACATATCACTGGTTTTAAGGAGCACTTATCAAGTTTGGTGGAGAAGGAGTCTTCCGAGCAAGTCATTATTGGAGATGATGCTAGCTACTTCGTGAAAGGATTTGGGACCTCTTCACTTCATTTGGATTCCGGCATCACACTTCAATTGAGTAATGTTCTTTATGTTCCAGGAATCAAGCGTAATCTTATTTCAATTTCAGCCCTAGAAGATAAAGGATATCAAGTTGCCTTCTCCAAAGGAAAAGTTCTAGTGTGGATGGATAACTCTAGCTTCAAGGATGCTCAAGTAATTGGAGTTAGACATGAAAGCCTTTACAAAGTCTGTACACATCCTCTACAAGCCTTGGTTCATGATTCTGCAAGTCTATGTGATCTTTGGCATCGGAGATTGGCTCACCTACACTTCCCAGCCTTACCTATCATGGAGAAGATGGTGTCGAGCCCGGGTTCAACCAGAACACGGCTGTACTTGCAAGGGCTGGGCGCTTTGGGTAAGAATATAAAAGCCTCACAGTAGAGAAAATAGATTCATGTATTTTAGACCTCATTCATTCTGATTTATGTGGTCCTATGTCCGCTATGCCTTCGAAAGGGATTCTTGTATTATGTTCTTTTATTGATGACCACTCTAGGAAGACTTGGATTTCTATTTTTGAAAACTAAAGAGTCCGAGAAGCGTTAGATAGGTTTAAGGAATTTAAAGCCTTGTAGAAAATCTTTCCGTAAAAAAGAATTAAGGTCCCTCGATTCGATAATGGTGGAATACACCGCAGTTTTGGAATTTTGTATTGATGCGTGGATTAAGAGGGGAGTTTTGTGTCTCTATAATCCTCAACAGAATGGTGTTGTGGAAAGAAAGAACAAGACAATCGTGGAAGCGGCAAAGGCCATGATCCATGACCAAGATTTGCAAACTTTCTTATGGGTCGAAGCTTCCAAGACAGCTGTATATGTTCAAAACAAAAGTCCTCATAAGGTCTTGGAGAATATGACTCCGGAAGAAGCCTTTACAGGGAAGAAGCTTGAAGTCAGTCATTTGAGGATCTTTGGATGTCCTATCTATGTTCATGTTCCAAAGGAAAAGAAAACTAAATTGGAGCCTTCTGGCAAGAAGGGAATATTTGTGGGCTACAGTGAGACATCAAAAGCCTACAAAATATACATTCCAAGACAGAAGTTGATCGAGATTAGTAGGGATGTCACATTCAAGGAAGATGTTGCATTCAGAAGATCCAGGGGCATTCATATGGAGATTGATAATGAAGAGTCTCCTCAGAACATGGAAGTTGACCATACTCCTGAGATTCAGAGGGAGACTTCAAAACCAAAAGAAGATATTGATCCTGTTGAACCCTTGGAACCTACTGATGGTCCTACCAATATTGTGATTGGGAGGAAAAGACCTCTATGGGCCAGGCGTACTATGCAAGAGGCTAAAAGTTTTGCAACTCCTAGAGGCACATTCAGAGAAAGTAAAAGGTCACATAAGTTTTCCAATTATGTTGCCTTAATGAGTCAGATTATAGAATCCGAGCCTACCTGTGTTGAGGAAGCATCTAGTCATCAGGTTTGGAGAGATGCTATGGTAGAGGAATATCAATCAATTCTTAAGAACGATGTTTGGGACATTGTTCCTAGACCCGAGGGCAAGTCCGTGGTATCTTCTAAATGGCTCTTCAAGATTAAGCATGCTGCAGATGGGAGCATTGAAAATACAAAGCAAGATTTGTGGCTCGTGGTTTTCTTAGAAAGAGGGAGTTGATTACGAAGAAACCTTTGCTCCTATTGCTCGCTATACTTCAGTCAGAACCATCATTGCTATTGTTGCATCTAGAGGATGGAAGATTCACCAGATGGATGTGAAGACAACTTTTCTCAATGGAGTAATTGAGGAAGAAGTTTATATAGAGCAACCCGATGGATTTGAGGTTCATGGAAAGGAGTCACATGTTTGCAAGTTGAAGAAGGCCTTGTATGGTCTTAAGCAGGCTCCTCGCATGGCACAAAGGATTGATCTAAGACTGTCAAGTTTGGGCTTCTGGAAGAATGATGCTGATTCAAACTTCAGCCTGCTGCAATCAATGGTGATGTATTAATTTTGGTCTTATATGTTGATGATTTGATTCTTACTGGAGAAGATCAACTGATTCTCAAGTGTAAGGAGTTGACTTCCGAATTTGAGATGAAGGACCTTGGGCTCATGCATTACTTCCTTGGATTAGAAGTCTGGCAGAAACCAGATGAGATGATTCTAAGTCAAGGAAAGTACACCATTGATATACTTAAGAGATTTGGCATGATGGATTGCAAATTCATGTCTACACCTATGGAGACCAATCTACATAAATTGAAGGAGGCTGCAACTAGTTCAGATTTGGTGGATCCTACATTGTACAGACAGCTGATTGGATCCTTGATGTATCTAGTTAACACTAGACCTGACATTTGCCATGCAGTGAGTGCACTTAGCCAATTTATGTGTGGATCCCAGACAGACATATCTTGTTGCAGCTAAACATATCTTGAAATACTTCAGCGGGCACAAATTGGATATGGGTTGGAGGTATTCTTCGATGCGCATTGGAGTTACATGTATACAACTCGACAAGGTGGTGTACAAGGTGATCTAGCACCTCCTCGGTTGTTGCTTCAGTTTGGGTTCTCATGATGATTTCGGGTGCAAACAGAAGCAAATATCTCAGAGCATTGAGTACAATAGAGGCAGAGATATTGCAACTTGTATGGCAACTCTAGAAGGCAGTCTGGGTAGTTTTGCAGATTGTTTGACACCAATGGAGCCTACTATCATTCATTGTGATAATCAGAGTTGTGTGAAGCTTGTCAATTCCGTTTCATGACGTAACCAAGCATCGCTGAGATCAAGTACCAATATATTAGATATGGTACTCAGATAGTCAGACAGCTTGAGGCACATCACATCGATGAGCAGATGGCAAATATTCTCACCAAGCCTCTCGCCAGGATAAAGCTGTGTACTTTCGAGATAAGCTTGGTATGATGGAGAATCCAGCCTTAATTGAGAAAGAGTCTCAGCATCAGTGACCCTGTTTAATGAGTTCTTCTCGGTGAGAGAAGTTCGAGAAACTTTGTTAATGCATTTCTTCCTCTCTAAGACGAGGAACTTGAGGTGCAAGCCCTTGTTACCGCATTTTCCAGACGGAGGAATTTGAGGTGAAAGCCCTTGTTTCCACCCTCTGAGCTGAGTCATGGTGGATGTCATGTGTGTGACTCCATGACATATGTTGTACTTGTGTTTCACCCTCTGAGAGAGTCATGGTGAAAGTCACGTTGAGGTGACAACATCAAGCAAGTGATGAACACTTGTACTTACCATAGTTTGGTTGTAGCCATTATGGTTGATATCGTGTTGAGGCGATATCTAATATCATGTTGAGGTGATATTCTTCTTTTCACATCTGGTTGTAGCCAATGTGATGGACATCACGTTGAGGTGATATGTCTTGTGTAGCTGGAAGTTTACTCCCTAGCTGAGAGGGAGTGTTAATGATATCATGCAGCGTCAGAAGTAATTTCCAGCGATCTTCTTTTGCTAATAAATTAAATGATAGCATTATGCTATTTAATTTATTCGAGTTCAAGAGGTGCGATTCTTATGAAGAGACTTCTATTTATTAAGCAATAAATATTAAATGAAATAACACGTCCCTTGTGTTAAGGCCGACCTCCTCTCTTGGCGCGATTGGACGCATCTATTTGAAAGAAGATATATTATCATCATTGGCCGACTTGTATTAAATATAAGGTGGCGACTCTTCAAGATGTATAAATAAGAGTTCGCTTTCTCATTGTGATCATCAAGTTACAAGTCAAGTTCGATTCATTTATTCTCTCAAGTGCGAATTCATCTTGGAGCAGTGTGGTTCTTGTATGAGCAGAGTGATATTGTTAAAGAAGGCAGTTCTGTGTTAGCAGATTATAGGAGATAAAATCTGTGCTTGGGTCATCTGTTGATGCTTATATTCGGCCTTAAGATTTGCCTATTGTAAAAGGACTCTCTCCTTATTGAGATTCAATATATAAGTGTTATTTTGTGGCTGGCTTTTTCTCCCTCAAGAGGAGGGTTTTCCTAGGGTATCTGCTGTGTTATTGTGTCTGATTTGAATTAATTTCTGTGCATTTTATCTGATCATTAAAATTTACAGTGTGGTACACCTGGCCTCCTTCAGTTTCTCAAATGTTGTATTAGCAACCTCATTCCATTGGAAAACATCCTTTTTCAAAAGTATTGTGAGAGGTGTTGTTATGCAGCCTAAATTCTTTAGACATCTTCTATTGTTCTAGTGAGTCCTAGGAAACACCTCAAGTTCTTAATGGTTTTAGGAACTAGCCACTCCATCACAGCCTTGATTTTGTTTGGATTAACTTCTACTACTTCATAAGGCACAATGTGACCCAATTACTCAACCTCTTTGAGACCAAAATCAAACTTAGAAAGTTTAGCATAAAGCTGATATTGTTAGAGAATATTTGATGCCTAATCAACATGGTACGAATGGTCTTTCAATATCTTTTTATAAATCAATGTAGCATCAAAAAATACCAATACAAACTTCCTCAAAAATAGATTAAGGATGGAATTCATGTAAATTTGGAATGTAGAAGGAGCATTCATAAGACCAAATGGCATTACCAAAAACTCATAATGATCTTTATGAGTACTATAAATCATAGTTCACCAACTCGTTGAGTCATCAAGTACTTGCAAGTTTTTATGTCAATGATTTGTCAAGTATTTGTGAGTTTTTTTTTGTCAATTTTTTGCTCCATTTGCTTGTCTTGCATTTTTTAAATAATTTGTTGAAAACTTGATGGACTTTACTATTTGACTCATTGCACAAAAGACATGGTAGAAATGTGTAGAAAATGCTGTAAAAACATTGTTTTGCCTTTAAAAGCCTTATATGGCCATGTTGAACACTCCAAAAATGTTTTTTTTGGTTTTATAAGAATTGTTTTTTGCCTTTTAAAAAATTATAAAAATGGTGTGCGCCATGAAGGTCTTTGTGGTTTTGAAACTCTTCATTCGGGCTTGGTGGTGGGGCTCTGCCTTTTGACCCCACCCTCTATCACAACAAGGAACACATGAGAGGCGCTGCCCCTAGATCCCCATGAGGGGCACTGTCCTCGACCTTGCTAGGGGTGTTGCACCTAGATCCCCATCAAACTCATTTGATACTTTTTGCAGCTATATTTTGCATTTTTATTTTTTTTAAAGTTTAAGTAGTTTTTAAGTTGTCAAGTTTTCATCAAGTAGGAAATTCTTGGCTTGTTGAATACTCTCTGATTTTGATTCTACGAACTTTGCTATAAATCAATATCGCATCAAAATACATTAATACAAATTCCTCAAAAATGGTTAAAAATTTAATTCATGAAACTTTGGATTGTAGGAGCATTTAAAAGATCAAATGACATCACTAGAAACTCATAATGACATTCATGGGTACTAAATTCTATCTTGGGTATTTCTTTTTTCTCAATTCTAATTGGGCGAGTAACCTAATCTTAAATCAGGTTTTGTAAAACCATAGCTCCATTTAATTCATCTAACAAATCATCAATGTCTGGAATAGGAAACTTATGCTTGATGGTGTATTTGTTGTGTTCTCCATAGTTTTGATACATGTACCAAGTGTCAACTTTCTTGTGTACCATCACCACTGAAAAGGAATAAGCACTTTGACTATAATGGATAATAATTGTTTCTAACATCTTTTGTAACATCTTCTCGATTTCACTCTTTTGGACATATGGGTACTTGTAGGGCCTAATGTTAGGTGTATGGCACTTTGACATTAGTTGAATGGCTTGATCATGATTCCTTTTGCGAGGAAGTCCTTTTAGCATATTTTTGAAGACTATTGAATGTTTCTCCAAAATAGCAAGTAGGTCTAGTGGTGTAGATCCCTTTGTTGGTTGTGCCTCTATTGAAAATAATTGAGCCACAAGCCCATTTGTACCCTTTTTTACAATCTTTTGCATCTGATAATAACTCACTAATTGTGGCAATGTTGCATGTAGCCTACATAGTTCAAATTTTGTACCCTTTGATTGGAATCACATGAAAAGATCTTGAAAATTCATCTCAATCATTCTCAAGGTGGTGAGCCATTGGACACCCAAAACTATGTTAGCTCCATCCATAGGAATGACATAGTATTATTTAGTCAATATGCTTTAATACTATGTGTTGTACCCCAAAAATTAAAATTTTGTTACACTTATACATTTTGAAGAAATGAGTAAAAGTCTTGTTAAATCTGTCAAAAGGTCAAAATTTGGGTGTGCATGTTCTTGTATGAGGGGTTAAAATGTAAAATTTCTAAAATCTAATGATCCGGGTCCTACCGCATGCAACCTAATCTACAAAACCTAGATCTCAGTTTTTCATCCCTACTTTTTAGGAAAACTGCTATTTTTAGAAATTTCATAAAAATGGTAACTTTTTCTGGGTTTCTTTTGAAACGAATACTGACAAAACTTTCTAAAACTAGAAAGTTGGTCCGTTAGGGTTCAAACTGATTTTGATTGACTCAAAATACTTCCATATCAGGCTGGTGCAGTCAGAATCTCAAAAAGATCAGTTTTGCCCTAGTGGGTCTATTCTGCTTTTTCAGAAGCATATTAGGAGCTCCGAGGTCATCAATGGAGGTCAGTCAGCTGCCAGGCGTCAGATTCAACACTCAAAGCTCTGAAAAAAAGGTGAGTTGGTGAGCAAGCACGAAGAATGAAGAAGAAGGTGAAAACATTGAAATTTTGACCAAGTCTGCTTGACTTGGGCGCCCCAGGAGAGAATAGGCGCACATCTTTTTAGGGCATCAAATGTTGAAATTAGGGTTTAAGCCTCCAAGCAAAGTTGCTCAGTTTTCTTCCAGCTCCGCAACGAATCCAACGGTGTAGTCATCGGATCATCCAGTCGTCCGGGATTCGAGATCAAACGGGGAGGATCCAAATAGAAGTCAGAATGAAAAACATGAAAATACCAAAATTTGACTAAGTCTGGGAACTTTGGGCTCTCCAGGTGCCTAGGGGCGCCCAACTTTTTAAGGGTCCTAATCTAGCAGTTAGGGTTTGCTAAAGTGCTCAATCTCTCTGGAATTCAGTTTGCTTCGCAACGAATATCTTTGTCAGGGCATCCGGCTGGCCAATCTCAGGCAAATCCAGATCAGAGTTGAAGGTATAAGATGAAGATTCAAAGTTTGAAGATGAAATCAAATGAAAATATTCTAAGTTTGGAGCAAATGGGCGCCTCAGAAGCAAATAGGCGCCCAACCTTTTGGAGTATTAAATCTAACTTTTTGGTGAAGTGACTCCCAGAGAACCCCCTCCAAAATCTTCTCAACTTCGTAATGAGCTCAGCCGTCAGTCAATCCGAGCTCCGGAGCACCAGATTAGGCAGGATCATCTATAGAAGAAAGTTGATGAAGAAATGTTGAAAATGGCCAAGTCTGGTTAAGATGGGCGCCCCTAGAGAGAAAGGGCGCCCAAGGTTTTGAGCTCTGAAATTATGGAATTCACAAATGCAGCCTCCAAGACCACTTTGTTGGAATCATCCAAGCTATCTAGTGAATCTGATAGTCAGTCGATTTGATCAGCGTAGCTCCCGGAATCAAGATTTCATCAGAAGATCAAAGGGAAATGAAGAAATTGAAAATCGTGAAAAAATGGCTAACAATGTGAAAGTTCAGAGCCCCTGGAGGAAATAGGCTCTCATGAATTTGAAGTTTTCCGTTAGAGGCACCTCCAAAACAATCTTCTCAGAATCAGTCAGGCTACGTGATGAATCATCTAGCTTGTTCATCGGATCAATCTGGAAGCCGGAGATCAAGGTCAAAGTAGGGGGTAAAAATTGTGAAAAGGTTGAAAAACTCAAAAAATGGCTAACTTTGAAGCATATGGGTGCCCCTAGCCAAGAAGGGCGCCCAACTTTCAATGCCTTAGTAAAATTTGCAAAATTTTCAAAAGATTCAAAAATTGCAAGATGAAGAGAATGTCCAAGTTCATTGAACAGGCCGATTTTAGGGTTTGGAGGATTAAAGCAAAAGAAAGCAAAGCTATTTCAAACCCTAAATCTATTTAAGTCATCTCTTCAATGCAATTTTCATCATTATTGTAGGTAGCATCCAAAGGAGAAGAGTAGAGCAGCAGATTTGAAGTTTTAATTCAAGATTCAAGAGCTCAAGGTTTGCTGATTTTCAAGAATAATTTTCAGACTAACAACATAAGACCTTGCTTTTTAATGCTTTTTCATCCAGAAGATCAAATTTTTGAAGGAGAAGGTCAAAGATTTTAATTTTCAGCCATCTGGGTCTCTTCATCTCATTCTTCTGAAGAATTTTTGAGGAAATTTATCAAGTTGCAACAGCTTCTTTTTCCTTGCATGTCAGTGAAATCTTCAGGGTTTGCACATTTTGATCATCTGGGTCCTCTCAAAACAGTCTTATGAAGAAAACCCATATCACAATTTTTTTCAAGAAAATTTCAAATTCTAGGGTTGGCTGCTTTTTAGATCAGCCCTCAGTGTTTTCCAAATCTGATCAACTGGGTCCGTTTCTAATTGCATTCTGAACAAAACCCGAGTGCTACCTTTTTCGGTGAAAAATTGAAGAAATTAGGGTTTGCTGCTTTTTCAATCTAAAATCAAAATTTTCAAAAACGGACAATCTGGGTTGTCTTGCAACAAAATTCTTAGCAAAACCCATATCTCAGAAAAAATTTCAAAAATTTGTCCGTTGGAGGAAGAAAAACTAGCATTTTAAAAATAGTAAGTTGCTCATAACTTGTCTGAACCTAGGCAAGTTTATAGTCATTCTTCAAAGTTTTTAGAATGGAATACACTCTCGATGATTTCAAGACCAAATCAGCTCAGAATTACCATGATTTCATCAAAACAGCTAAGATAGACTTGCATCACATCAAGCCGGTGTTTGATCTACACGCTTTGGAGAGCATAGGCAACACTACCATCAGAAACTTGGGACACTTTGGACTCCTTGCAGCAGCGTCTACTCCTATCTCAGTTCAGAGCCTCGAGCTTGTAATCGCTTGCATCAAGCATTACGATCCGGCTATAAGGGAGATTCAATCAATTGATGGCAGATTGATATGCAGTTTGAAACCGGATCTGATCGAGAAATGTTTCTCCATTCCCCCTTGGCCTGAAAGTGTCACTATTTTTGTTCCAGAAGTTTGAGAAATAAAATCATGAGCCTCCTTTTCCTTGGTAAAACGTCTCATATTTCCGTTATTTATGTTATTCTTTTATGATCTTAATTTCAGCTTACATTGAAGTGTGTAGATGTATGTTGAGAAAGAGTTTATTGAAGCACTTTGTCAGAAAATCAACCTTGTTCATTTCTAGTTTCTCTTGCTCTGTGTATTCCTTGAGAAGTTAGAAATGTCTTTAGCTTAAGTTAGTCGTAGTTGAAGTTCTTAAATCAGAAAATCTCAGCTGCGGCGTTTGTGTTTAATAAACCTTGTGCTCTAGCTGATCAAAAAGATAGGCAACTTAGTTTTTAGTTTTCTTTCTTTCAACACCATCAGCAAGAGGGAGCTTCCCCGCCTAATTTGAAGAGCAGTTTTACTGTGCATAGCTGTCCATTTCAAATACACATTCCAGAGGTGCGAATTTAAACGCCAACACTATGACATTTTCCAAAACAACTCATCTCACTGTCTACACTTGTGACTTGAAACTTTGGAGTTGAATAGACAAAACAATTTAACTACATATCTAATTTACTATTGATGAAGTTGTAAGTCTTACTTGAATCAATTAACTCTATCACTTGTTTTTCAAAAAACCCACTACCTTGAGGGTTTGTGGAGTGCTAATACCTGAAATTGCATGCAAGAAATAGTTTGATGTATTTCTTCAATTCCTTTACCTATGTCCTCATCAACCTCCTCTACCAAATTTTCATCCATTTCTTCTTAATTGGCAACTTATATGCAGAATAATTTCTTTTCTCTACACTTATATGTTCTCGACTATACTGTCATGTCCCCAAAATAGAACATTAAAGTAACTTAGTGCTGAAATGCAAATAAATAAAATAAGTGACAAATTACGTATTTACAAATATTAAATTTAGTATTACTATATTTATAATCATAATTGTTGATGTTCATAGCAGCGTCGAGAGAACTCTTCCAGCCACGATATAATGGATAAATTTGATGGAGCCTAAATGGCTATCAAATTTATAGGAGACTGATATTATTGAAGAGGCACGATTTGTATCAAATAATAATTAATGAGTGCTTCTCAAGGCAACATTGTAATTCTTACCTTGGTCGACCTTCATTGTAATTCATAATTATTATTTGTATTTATCTTTTCCTTTGGTGTCCGACCTAGTTCTTGTAGAGGTGGGACCTCTCTAGCAAATGTATATATAGAAGTTCATTCTCACTCATTCAAGCATTAAGCAAGTTCGATTCCTTCCTACAAGCAAGTGTGAATTCTATCAAGAGCAGCTCCTTCTATCAAGTGCGAATTTCTTCTAGGGCAGATTGCGAATCCATTGAAGAGCAGATTTGTGTTCAAGGAAGAGCAAACTGTTTTTTGTTATTACAGCCATTGCTGGTGCTGAATATTGGCCTTGTGTGTGACCTCATTGTAAAGAGACTTGTTGCCATTACTTATATGTATATAAGATATATATTGTTGTTGGGTTTTTCTCCCTCAAGAGGAGGGTTTTCCCAGGGTATCTGCTGTGTCTTTGTGTTGATTTTGAATTAATTTTCTGTGCATTACATCTGATCATAAAACTAACGTGGTATCAGAGCGGGTGTGAAGAAGATTGTGATCAGATTTCTTATTACAGCGATACTCTTTAGTCTCTTTCTCATTGTTGTCTATCTCTATCTCTTCGTCAAGATGGTGAACGGTCTTAAGATTGAGGATAGACTCGAGGGAGCATCAAATTTCACTTCATGGAGATTCAAAATTATGCTCACCTTGGAGGAAAATGAATTGGTTGAGTTTGTCGAAACCAAAGTCCTCGAGCCTACAGATGAGGAAGATAAGGTTCAGTGGAGGAAGAAAGATACTAAGGCGAAGATGTTAGTTGATCCCGTGAAGGACCATATTGTTCCAATCATCTCTAAGTTGAAGACAGCAAGAGAGATGCTTAAGACTTTGGAGGAGATGTATGAGATCAACAACACAAGCCGTGCACTTACATTAAAGCGACAACTTCATCATGTTAAGATGGCGGAAGGAGAATTTGTCATCGCTTACTTCATGAAGATTTCCGAATTGAGAGATCAACTCTCTACAATTGGTCATATTGTTGATGTCAAGAATTTGACCATGTTGGCTCTTAATGGTCTTCCTTCATTTTGGGAGTCTTACATTCAAGGAATCAGTGCAAGATCGAAACTTCCCAAGTTTGATCGTTTTAGGGTAGATTGCATTCAAGAAGAGTCTAGGTTGGCTGCGAGAGGTATTGGTCGAAGCTCTACAAATGAAGACATTCATGTTCTTTCCGCTCAATCCTCGAAGAAGGAAGGAAAAGGAGGAAATAAATGATACTTCAAAAGGAATAGAGATAAAGGAGCTAATGGTGCCCCTGCATTCAAGAAGAAGTGGGACCTTTCCAAAGTCCAATGTTTTCGTTGTGATAAGTTTGGTCACTATGCAAAGGATTGCCCAACCAGGCCTAATCAACATGCTTCATTTGCGGATGTGGATGAGATCTCTCCTTAGAAGGATTCTAGGGAATTTCTATTCTAAGTCATGGGCCTGTGTTCAAGCCGTGAAGGTTGTGTGCTGATCTGAGCGCAAGAGTAGTGTATCTTATTGTGATCAGTATTTGCATCCATCAAAATATTTAAAGAGATAAGTATTCTTTGTTTACTTAGTTATATCATTTAGTTGGATCTTGTAATTATTAAAGAGAGATAGTGGTTTCTCTTGAACTGTGTTCACTAGCATAAGATCTTTTGAAGATTTCATTTATTGCAAGTTATTTCATGCTGGTTGTGAAGATTTCTGAGTGTGACTCTGAAATAAAAAGAGAATTGCAATTTCGATGATGATTAGTTGGTCACATCGATATCATTCTCTAATGTATGAACTGTGATAGAGCCTTGAACTCTTGGAGAAAGTTGGTTCTACATTCTAACTGCATAATGCATTCAAGAAATCTGTAGTTGTGCAGATTATCTTATGTTGTGCTGAGTTTAGCACTCTCGAGAGGAGTAAAAGATGGAAGAAAGAGTTATTTTAGAATTCAATAAAGATATGTTTCTTTATCCCTTCATTCTGATCTTTTGATATATTTCTCGTATAGGTTGATTTATTTATTTATGTTTTAATATTGTTCGTAAATTCTTATGTATTCATGCTATAACTTGAAATAGTAAACCTTGTATGTTTCTAGCCTTGATATTTCTTTGGATAGTTATAAACTGTTAGTAATCTCTCTCTATAATGCTTCCAGGACAGATCTAGGAGCAAGAAAGTGATGAGAGATTGCTTAGTGATGAAAAGCTTGAGGCATCTTGTGAGGAAGTCATGCCGACCAAAGAAATGATCAAGCGTGAAGTCACAATTTGCAGCCATGGGACTGAGTTGGTGGCTAGAGGGAATTCACTTCTAGAAGTCTTCTTTGCAATCTCTGAAGCAGGGATCAAGAGGGAGTTTTGTAATTCACTGAGATGAAGTGTAGGATGCAGTGTTGCAAGGCTAGGTGCTAAATCCTTGGAGGACCTCTTCAGTTGCTGAGATCAAAATTGCTCAAGTCAGTCATTTGGATTTGACATTGGCAGCTCCGCAAACCTATTCAGAATAGAATGATCTGTGATGAGGTCGAGGAGGACAATCCTACACTCTCTACAATACTAGAGGTGTGCGCTGAAAAACATTTCTATAAGTCAAGCATTGCAGACAATCTTAGACGAAGAGGTCAAAAGATTGATGCAAGTAATTGAAGATTCAGAGGGAGCCTACTGAATCTGAAAAAGATGGTAATCTAGTTGATCTTGGATCTTTATGTTGATTTATTTCTTACTGGAGAAGATCATCTCATTATCAAATGAAAGGAGTTAGCTTTTGAATTTAAAATGAAGGATCTTGGTTACATGCACTACTTCCTTGGTTTAGAAGTATGGCATAAGCTGGATGAGATCATTCTGAGTCAAGGGAAGTATACTATTGACATCTTGAAGAGATTTGGTATGATGGATTGCAAATCCATGTCTACGTCTATGGAGACCAACTTGCATAACTTGTAAGAGGCTGCAGCTAGTTCAGATCTGGTGGATCCTACTATGTACAGGCAGTTGATTGGATCATTGATGTATCTAGACCAGATATTTGCTATGTAGTGAGTGCACTTAGTCAATTCATGTGTGAACCAAGGCAAACACATCTAGTTGTAGCAAAGCATATCTTGAGATACTTGTGTGGCATAGTTGGGATATGGCTTGAGATATTCTTCAGGTGTGGATTTGAAGCTGTAGGGTTATACTAATTTTGATTGGGCAAGGTGTGTTATTGATCAGAAGGGCACCTTTGGATGTTGCTTCAGTTTGGGGTCTGCGATGATATTCTGGTGTAGCAGGAAGTAGTCTTTTGTGGCACTGAGCACCGCAGAGGTCGAGAAGCAGTGTGGCTTCAAAAGATCCTTGCAGGATTGTTGGACAATCATTGGAGTCGACTGTCATCCATTGCGATAATCAAAGCTGTGAGAAGCTTTCCATCATTCTAGAACTAAGCATGTTGAGATCAAATACCACTATATCAGAGATATGGTATTGAGGAAAGCGATCTAGTTGAGGTATATCAGCACTGATGAGCAGACGACAAACATTCTCACCAAGCCTCTCTCCAGGATAAAGTTTGTGTACATTTGAGACAAGCTTGGTATGGTGGAGAATCAAGCCCTAGCCGAGAAGGAGTCTCAGTATCAGTGATCCTCTTTAATGCATTTCTCTTTGAGATTTGAGGTGCAAGCCCTTGTTAATGCATTTCTCTTTGAGATTTGAGGTGAAATCCCTTGTTTCCACCCTTTGGGAGAGCCATGGTGGATGTCATGTGTGTGACTCCATGACAACATCATGTGAGAGAGTCTGTGATGATTTTCTTGTACTTGTGTTTTCACCCTCTAGGAGAGCCATGGTGAACGTCACGATGAAGTGACAACATCATGTTGAGTGATGAGCACTTGTACATACCATCCATGGGTGTAGCCATGATGGTTGATATCACGATGAGGTGATATTTTTCTTTTCCATACATGGGTGTAGCCATGACGGTTGATATCACGATGAGGTGATATCTTTCCTTTCCACATATGGGTGTAGCCATTGTGGTTGACATCACGATGAGGTGATATGTCTTTTGCAGCTGGAAGTATCCTCCCTAGCTGAGAGGGAGTGTTGATGTTCATAGCAGCGTCGAGAGAATTCTTCCAGCCACGATATAATGGATAAATTTGATGGAGCCTAAACGGCTATCAAATTTATAGGAGACCAATATTATTGAAAAGGCACTTCATTTATTTAAAAGATAATCGAATTTATGAAGAGGCACGATTTGTATCAAATAATAATTAATGAGGAGCGCTTCTCAAGGCAACATTGTAATTCTTACCTTGGCCAAACTTCATTGTAATTCATAATTATTATTTGTATTTATCTTTTCCTTTGGTGGCTGACCTAGTTCTTGTAGAGGTGCAACCTCTCTAACAAATGTATATATAGAAGTTCATTGTCACTCATTCAAGCATTAAGCAAGTTTGATTCCTTCCTACAAGCAAGTGCGAATTTCTTCTAGGGCAGATTGCGAATCCATTGAAGAGCAGATTTGTGTTCAAGGAAGAGCAGACTGTTCTTTGTTATTACAGCCATTGCTGGTGCTGAATATTGGCCTTGTGTGTGGCCTCATTGTGAAGAGACTTGTTGCCATTACTTATATATATAAGAGATATATATTGTTGCTGGGTTTTTCTCCCTCAAGAGGAGGGTTTTCCCAGGGTATCTGCTGTGTCTTTGTGTTGATTTTGAATTAATTTTCTGTGCATTACATCTGATCATAAAACTAACAATAATGTGATATTATAAATATTAACAAAATAAATATTAGCAATTTAAATATAACAATTATAATATAATTATCATAAGGGATGAAACATTATTTGTAAACATCATAATAATAATAATAACTCGATAATATTATTATCATGCAAACATAATATTATTTTGAGGATATATGATATCAGCATAAACATTATGTCATGCTATTATAATAATTAAGAATAGAACCACTCCTACCCTCAAAGTAAGCGATCACTAAAAGCAGCAATTACAAAGTGAAAAGGCATCGGTCAACGCTCTTAATCACAGCAAATATACTAAGGAAAAGCAGCGATCATAATCATTCATGAATCGGCTTCAACAAAGGAAAGTCACGTCCTTCCAAAAAGACACGATCACCCATAACAATTGCATCTCTCCTCCAAGTGGGAAGATACACAGGGGGAACATATGAGAAGAGGAGAGGATGGATTAGGATCAGAAAGAAAAAGATACCACAATCAGGGACCATTAAGTACAGAATTGCCATCGGGTAATATATGTTATATGTTGGTAATATACTCTATTTATTAAGTGTTGTACCCCAAAATTAAATTTTTTATTATATTTAGACATTTTGAAGAAATGAGTAAAAGTCTTGTTAAAACAGTCAAAAAGGTCAAAATTTGGGTATGCATGTCTTGCATGAGGGGTTAAAATGCAAAATTTTCAAAATCTGACGATCTAGGTCTGCTAAGAGCAGCTTAATCAACAAAACCCAGATCTCAATTTTTCATCCCTTAAATTTAGGAAAACTCCGCTATTTTAGAAATTTTCTAAAATTAGTAACGCTTTCCTCAAGCCTTGGTTTCTTTGAAATGGATACCGGTAAAACTTTCAAAAATAGAAAGTTGGTCCCATTGTGGTCCCGGAATCGATTTTTGATTGGTTCAAAATACATCCATATCGCCGGTGCGTCAAAAATCTTTAAAGATCGATTTGCCCCACTGGTCTATTATGCTTTTCGGCAAAATCGAGCTCCGAGGTCATCAATGGAGGTCAGTTGGCTGCCAGGCGACAGTTTCAACATTCAAACTTTCAGCAGAAGGCAAGATGATAAACCAGCATGGAGAATGAAGGAGAAGTTGAAAAATGATGAAATTTTCTAACACTGCCAGACTTGGGCGCCCCAGTGAAGAAAGGGCACCCATCTTTTTAGAGCATCAGATGTCAAAATTAGGGTTTAAGGCCACAGTCAAACTTGTTCTGTTCTCTGTCAGCTCTGCGACGAATTCGACGGTGTAGTTATCAGATTACTTAGTCATCCGGAATTCGACGCCGAACGGGGGTATCCAAACTGAAGTCAGAACGAGAGGAAATGAAAAATATCAAAATTTGACTTAGTGTTAGCAAAGTGGGCGCCCCTGGTGAAGAAGAGCGCCCAACTTTTTGAAGGGGCTAATTCAGCTTTTAGGGTTCAAGAATATGCTTGTTCTTTTCAGTGCTCAGCCAGCTTCGACGTGACTGTCTCCGTCAGATCATCCGATTGTCCAAACTCCAGTAGATTCAGATCAACGAGGAATGTACAGAATGCAAGTTTCAAACTCTGAAGAAAGTCAAAAGAAAGATGGCTAAGTCTGGTGAGTTTGGGCACCCCTGGTGAAGAAGGGCGCCCAAGTTTTCAAGGTATCTAACAGATGAATCCGTAGACGAGTGTCTAACGAGATCTCTTCACAAT
>VDFB02329539.1:0-32688 GCA_007258455.2 Sequoia sempervirens | reverse complement strand
GGCTCAAGCTCTCTTGCAACTTCCTCAAAGAACAATCCAAATTCCTCTACTTGCTTCTCACTAAATCTCTCAACAAAACCAATGTAATATAACAAAACAACTCTTGAACTCACAAAGTCTCAACTCACTTTGCACAAAAATTACAATAGAATAACAGAGAAATCAAATTGATAAGTGTAGAAATTGGTAGAATGAGCACATCTATTTATACTAAATTGTGAGTAACCAAAGGCTACAAGTAAGTTAATATTTTTGCCACCTTTCTATCCTCATGCAATGACTCTTCAAACTAACTTATAGGTTTGCAACACATAACAGTCCTCTCCATTTAAATGGCTAAGTTGACTTGTTACAAGGGACAACAAGACTCTTTTACTGAGTCAAATGAACAACAAGATGAATAACAAGTTTCCTAAATTGAATTCCTTCACATAATGTTGCCAAGTTTACTTTTGACTAATTCTCAAGGCTATTATCAAACATGCACATTTTGCAAACTTCTTTTGCATTCCATACACTTCTAGATTCCTGCCACATTCATAAGTTGACATCCCCTGTTAATAGCGCGGGTAAACTATTCCTTAATGCTTTAAAACTGTATTAACTACTCTTTGCAACATATACATAGCAGTTGCAAATCCCTACATGCCTCTTACTTTGGTTGACTTGGTCTTCTATTGTTTTATGTGTTGGTTTACCATGCTTTAAAAGCTACACCATGTATTATCATATGCGTCTTTATTCTCTTAAGCACTTCACTTAAGAATAACGCTATATATATATTGCACTTTAGAAACTATCACTAATGGCTTTCAATCATGCATATATATATATATATATGAGAAAGAGAGCATGTGATGTGCATGCACATTACATATTATTATGCTATGCCATGTTGAGAGTTAAGGAGCATATATATATATTATATGCTGCTGATATATATATATAATATATTGGAAAGAGCATACATATATATATATAATGAGGAGTATATAATATATATGTACATATAGTTATATAATATATATGTATATATACATATAATATACATATATTTATATGATGTATATAGCATATTACAAGTACGATACATATATTATATATGTATATATATGTATATATATACATATAATATACATATATTATATGTATATATATATATATATATATATATATATATATATCACAAGATTTAACAAATACATTAATTATTGATTATCAACATATATAAATATATAAAGAATAACATTACGCGTATATATATATATAGAGAGAGAGAGAGAATAATATAGTTATATATATATAACTCTATTATTATCTACATATATATTAATATATATATACACCTAATATTATTTCAATATCTTTATAAAAGCACTCATACTTATAACCATCGATTGGCATATATACACAAAGTATGTATGTATATATATATATATGTCATTTTAGTCCAATTGGTATTCTCATGCATATGGGTGATCTGTCCATGAGCATGTGTAGGTACGTCTACCTACATATACTCATTTACATATTCACTCACATGTATGAGTTTACTATAGACATGTACATATATACATATACACATTTTATGCATATATCTCATCGATATAATAATAAACACACAAGGAAGGACTTCAACTCAATATCAAGACTTTGTCACATTCCTCATTCCAAACACTCATAAAACAAAATTGCAAACCAATCTAAACATTCATAATCAAAACTGAAGATCAATTACCCATTACCTGAACTGACTTGACTTAACTAAGACCAACTAGGGCATGAGTGTGTGAATGCTAAGTAAGGCCAAATTAAAGGTTACCAAACCACGTTCTTCTCCTGAGTGATACTTCCCCTCTCTTCTGGAGGTTTTAACCTATTCCCACATTCAACTTAGTTCACCATAACAGTAATTAGTCGAATCAATAAATTTATATGCATCACATATATATTTCATATACAAAATCATTATAAAACATTAAATTGAATAAAACATTCATTCATCATATTTCCATCATAATTCATATATATATATATAACACATTCACATTTATTAAAGCAATTTACCAAACAAGGTAATAGTAAATAGGTAATAACACATGGGATGTAACATAAATCCTCTCTTTCATAAATTTTCCCAAGTGAGACAATTATTCTAAACAACCAACCAAGAGAAACATTGCATTTAGTCCAACAAAACTTGTTTCAAACCTATCTCCACCAAGGAACACTAGCTCTCCCATAAGTCTGTTTGTCCAATTCCTAGTAACTTGTGGTAACCAATAATTTTTCTTTCATATTTGGACCCCAAGCAAGCACATCTCTTTCCAATAAAGAATTACAAATTTTACCACCCAAAAAATTAGCCAATTCATGACGATCCTCTGTCGAACCACCAAGCAGCCACTCATGTGGCTCCTTCCATCTAGACACTTTCACTTGACCAAGCTCTTGGGAGGATTTAGAATTCGCCACTCTACACCGACCAACTTCTAGAAAAATATTGCATAGAGGCTGCAAATGTGGGTACATTATCATTATAGGGGGTACCCATCCTAAGAATCAAACCAGAATAGAGCCTCAGAACCTCTATTACATATCCAAAATAATCCACACTTAATTAACTTGGCTCCTGTTTTAAGAGTGCTCCATATCATAGAACCCTTACCCAAGAGGTCAAATCTAGGGATATCAATACTTTCCACCCCTCTTAGATACTTTGAAGTGAGGATGCTAGCCCAATTATGATCTTGGTTAATACACCGCCTCCAATAAAGCTTAGCCACCAAAACTTGTCCACTAAGACCATTCTATTTGAAACTGAGCCCACCTTCCTGCTTTGGCCTACAAGTAGAATCCCACTTAACCAAACTCCACTTCTTTAAAAAAAATTACCTACCATAAGAATTGTTGAGAGAGAGTCATAAGAATTGTTGAGAGAGAGTCTCAAATTATTTAATGAAGCTAGGAGGAGTTGAAAGCACAAAGCATCTATATATAGGAAGAGCTTGGATCATCGACATCAAAAGAGTCACCCCCCTACAATAGAAATCCACCTGCAAGTCTAATGAGAAACTTTCTTGTGAAACTTGTCAATAATATCTTTCCAGTACTCCCTAGGAAGAAAACCCACACATTAAGAATACAGATAATAAAAACCGTAATCAATTGGTCAGCTGGGGAAGGTAGTTATGAATAACTTTATAGGCATGTGATTATTACGAATATATGGTCTTTTTTTTTGGAAATATAGAATGACTCTTATTTATCTATAACTAAGGTTTAGAGGCACGACTCATCATGCAACTCACCACATCGGTAGATATTTTGAGAAGTGTCTAAAATTTGACATTTTAAAGGTTCGACCAAAACTTAATCATAGAACCCCCAATAGTTGAACCAAAAAAGTATCATTTGTTGCTTGTAGATTATGATATTTTTATTTAAATTAAAATTAATATACAACCTAAGTGGACCAAATACTTATTGATAACCATATATAGTATCTAGCGCATAATTACATGGACTAATGGTTAGACACCAAAATACTCTTGCTATTATAAAGCAACACATAATTATTTAAAATACAACTTATATCAATAAAAATGGACCAATAGTTGAACACTAAAACTTTTTTTGAAATCTTCACGTTATTGGAAAATACATATTTATTGTGCTCACCTTTTATATTTGTGATAGAAAAACTATTAATATAAATTATCAATGCTTGTACATTGCTACAATTATTGTACATAAGACAATATTTTTTCACTATGATAACAATACTTGTTTAAATGAGTGTCTTATTTTATTAAATGAGCATTTTATTTTTTAAATGATATACTTATAGTGGAGAGTTATGATATTTTATTTGAGACAAAAAAAATACTTATTTCACTTTTTCATGAATGTATTTATGTTTTTTTTCATATAACATTTAGAGGTTTTCATGTGTTCAAGTATTGGTCTATTTTTTATCAACATTTAGTTATTTTTTTATTTACATTTGGACTATTTATTTACAATATATAGTATAAATATGCGGTAAGACTGGGTATTATAATCACGATTGAGTGCGCGACTATTAGACCCCGCATGACTACTGGGCCCTCTCCCCTATCCCGTTCTAAATAAGCATCAGAGTATTAAAGAAAAAATGGAGGACTTATCCTCATTGATATCTTGCCTCGAGGTTGCCAAATAAATATCCAAAGTCTTTCTTAAGTTAATAACCTCAACTCTGGCTAGGCCCTGTAAAGCAGTGCCATCAACAAACTGTAAATGAGAATTGGTAGGCATACCATTTCCCCAACTCCAACCTTGAATCAAACCTTGCCTTACACATGATTTGATAAGGCTCATTATTGATAAGAATTGAGAAGGAAGTCGAACTAGACATAACTCATAACCCATTCAATCTAGACACTACCAAACCCAAAATAACTCAAGATCTTAGAAAGAAAGGCCCATTTAACATGTCACGTCTCATACATTGACTCATTTTGACCATTGACCTATTTTGATCATGACTCATTATGACCATTGACCTATTTTGGTCATGACTCATTATGACCATTGACTTATTTTGATCGTGACTTATTTTGACTATTTGACTTAGTTTGACCCTGACTTATTTAGATAATGTTTAATCATGATCTTATGAGATTCAATATATGAAGTATGATATGTGTTAAGAGCAATGCTTTAATATAATTGTTTCTTTCAAGAATTATAAATGCATTTATATAAATGTTGAGTTGAATATTTTTCCTATGATGGTTACTAATACTCTTTTGTTTTGCATGCCTGAGTGCATCTGAATGGCAGGTGATCGAAGGCCAAGGAGATCGAAGGCCAAGAGTGTGATTGAGGAAAAGGAGGTTAGCTTCTCGACAGGGTAGAAGAGGAGAAAACTCTCGGTTATGCACACACCACTTACATCATGTAGCTGCATTAGATCATGTTCTTATTGTTTTTACAATGTGATTGCGTGAAATGATTAGCATAGCGAATTTGAAATAAGGTTAAATTAGATCATGAAATTATATGGCTTATTCTATTTCCTAATTTCTCATTATTAATTTGAGCAAAAAGGGTTAAATCTATATTTTTTTGATTAAAAGAAATGTATTTAAAAATTAAAACAAATTAAATAAAAGAATAAACCTAAAATCTGTTTTGCATAAATGAATTTTATTTAATAATTGCATAAAAGGGATAAAAATAAAACTATTTAGGATATATGGTCAATTTTCTTCCAAAAGAATTAGGAATGAACAGCCCGAGAAAGCATGGGGCTCTGGAAAACTCTGTCTCAAAAACAACAATTTGCTGGGTATGTGGCAATCCTTGTAAACTGCTGTCACCTGAGAATTCTATGCATGATCCTCGAAAGGAGGAAGAGGGCCTTTTAAGAAAGAACATAGGACTTTGATTTAATTATTATGATCATCATCCGAGAGCTGGAAAAACAGAGCGGGGAAAGAGTGAGAAGTATTGCTGAGCATCTGCACTGGAAGACAACTGTGCCAGGTTCTTTTTGCTATGCCTTCTTTGAATTTTAATATCAAACTGCAGTAAAGAAATACTTTGTTCTCTGTTTAGAATACAATTTTCCAAGTTTGTTTTGAAAACTGGGTAACAGATTTCTATTCTGTGTTGAAATTATGGAACACATTCCTTCTTCTCCATTAGGGATTTTCGTCCTGTTGCAAATCTGCATTTTAATGAAGGAATTTCAAGTGTATTTGCAATTTTATATATATAATGTCTGCATATCTGTCTTGAGACAAAACCGAATGTAGCTTATACTGGACAAATGTCTTTCTTTTTTTTTTCTGAGTCTGAAATTGCTTTGGGAATTTAATTCCCCTTGCCCTCCCCATGGGAAGGGCGTGGTCTGTGGAGGCTCGCGTCCTCCACAGGCCGCGGCCTGTGGAGGGCACGAGCCCTCACAGCCCGCCCCCCTCCCCATGGGAGGGGCAAGGGCTTTTACCTGAGCCCTTTTGGCCGCTCAATACCATCACGGGACCATGTAAAATACCCTGCTAATTATGCACGGCCAGTAAATTCACAATTTGAAAATCAGAATCTCTTACTTCGAATTTGATACAGCTGAACATGAGTTTTTACACATATATACATATAGAATTTCTTACTTCGAATTTGATATCTGGACATGAATTTCTACATATATATATATATATATATATATATGTATGCATATACAATATGACTGCACATACATACATACATATATATATATATATATGTGTATACCTATATATATATATATATAGATACCCATGCACAGTATGCCAAATACAAATTGAAACAGAAAACTCTTTCCCAGAAATATAGTATAAATTCTGTTTTATAAATGTCTTGAATCTGAAGCAAGGACAGGAAAATCTTGAAAAGCCATATAACAGAAAGTATATGAATTCTGTTTTGTAATTATCTTGAATCTGAAGCAAGGACAGGAAAATCTTGAAAAGCCATGTAACAGAAAGTATATGAATTCTGTTCTTTAATTGCTAAAACCTGAAACAAAAACAGAAGTGTTTGAGACACCATATAGACTAGAAAGTACCTTGAATATGTTAAAAAGAATATAACATGAAATGTGAATGAAAGATTGTCTTTCAAACCTCAGAATTTTGAAACAAAAATTGTATTGTATCAGTATATTATTTTACTCTGTACCCTGTAATGAAATAGGGAATCAAAACTGTCAGTCATTGAAATGCATATGGAAAACTGAAAGCACTTAGTGCACTGAAAATTATCAATATATATATTTCTTTTATCCAAATTAAAAAGGGAACACTTACCAAAGGATAAATGGCATCTTACAACTGAAATATAAGGAATGTACTCAAAATTCACTTCTTTTAATTGATGAAAAGATGAAAGCCTGTTTTGAAAATGTATTAAGTTTCTGTTAAGTATTATTTGACTGCACTATAGTAACTTCCGGGACAGGGTGCCGAAGGTGGGCGAACAGAGACGGTAGTATTACCTTTTCTAATTCTACCATTTATTATTATTTTGCTTGGCCAAGCACTGTACCATTGAAATAGATGGATTGTTTATTTTAAAAGCCTAGAAATTTATTTGAGTCTCTGCCACCTCCTGTTGCAAGAAATGTGTTTATTTCATGTTAGAAATGCATATAGGCATCAGGCACGCACCGAGAGTGCCCTCCTGTTTTACCGTTTCGGGTTGCTAGGCTCCTTTATGCAGGGCCGGGGATTCCTTCGAGTTAGGAAGGGACCCGGGGAAGTCATGGACTTCGTGGTTGGGCGGAAAAGGCGCCTGAATCACATTCTTGGCCCCAGCTCGCAAGAAGACCAAGGTGTCACGGCGGTTGGTGGATCCAAGATTATTTGTTATTAATGTACTTATGTATCTTTCAGACTTGGCTTGTGAAGCCGATATTTATGTATATACATTTTGAAATTCTTGTTGAAACTTGAAATGGAAGTGTATTTGAATGTATTAATGTATCATTGATTGATTCCTCCAAGTGGAGAGGAATATGTGTATATGAGAAAATCTTTGAAATACTCATGCTTTGTTTAATTTGTAATGATGATATTATTTTATGAAATGCAATTCAAATTCTCTTTATTTCATTTGGAAGAATTATGAGAAATGTTGACTTTTTCGGAAACTTATTTATAATGGTTTGAATAAATTTAGAACACTTTTAATTTCCCTTAATGATGTGTTAAAAGGATTTGGAAATCTTTCTTAATTTTCCGAGTGTTACATAACACGGTCATAAGCTTTGGCCATGTCTAGCTTGATGAACATTTCCTTCTCTTTGGAGGTCACCATGGAATGAATAGCTTTAGTTGCAACTACAATACCATCCAGAATATGCCTACCAACAATAAAGTCACCTTGCTCCTTAGAAATTAATCTACTAAACCACGACTTGAGTCATTCAACTATCAACTTGAAATAATTTGTACACCACATTACATAGGGTGATTGGTCTAAAGAGGTCCAAAGAATTAACTCCTCTTTTTGGGACAAGAGCAAGAAAAGTGGTGTTCATGTCTCTTAACATTTGCTTGTTCCTTTGAGATTCCTGCACTACCTCAAGAAGATCGATTTTGATAATATTCCAAAACTCCTGGTAGAATTCTATAGGAAATCTATCTAGGCCTAAGGTTTTCCCCTTCTTCATTTGAAATGCAATCACCTCTAGTTCATCCATAGAAATATGTTTGATCATGGAATCATTCATCTCATTAGAAACCAAAGAAGAAATACACTCCAAAATGAGGTATTCTTCCTCATTGGTAGGAGGAGAGTTCTTAGTAAACATGGAGGAATAGAACTGGACAACCTCTTTTAAAATCTCATAAAAGGATGAAAGATGATTCCCCTTAGAGGACCTAAGAGAGGAAATGAGATTCCCTTGCCTTCTATCCTTCATAGAGTTATGAAAGAAAACAATATTTCTATCACCTTCTTGAAGCCAATCAATATGATATTTTTGCTTCCAAAATATTTATTCTCTTAGCTCCCATTCTTCAAATTCTTTCATCGCAACAACTTCCATTTTACAGTTTCCCTTCATTAAACCATGACCCTGGATTTGATGAGATATGAAGTCCAAGTGAGCTTGAGTTGTTGATTTAGCCTAAAAGACATTACCAAAGTGTTGTGTATTCCATCTTTTCAACATATATTTGACATATTGGAGTCTCTTAGTAAAGGAATACATTGCAGTACCATAAGTAGGCTTCCCTTTACGCCACCAATCAAATAAACTCTCATGAAGTGAAGAGTCTTGGAGCCACATAAGTTGAAATTCAAAAGAAGGTTTTTTTGAGTATTTGAAATAACTTGCAAAAAATTTGATCGGTTAGTGATCAAAACCTCTCCAATCTAAGATCTCATAGAAAGTGGTCCAGCTATCACCAACCCAAAAACTAAACACTGGGAACCTATCTAACCTTTATGAGATAACATCTTCCCCACATCTCCTATTATTCTAAGTGAACACTCCATTGTTAGGCTTGATGTCAACCAAGTTCAAGTAATCAATATTATCCCTCAGAAGCCCAGAAGAGGACTCCAATCGGGCTATGCCTCCCCTCTTCTCCAAGGAATAAATAGCATTAAAATCCCCCACTAAAATCCAAGGAAGAAAAAGAGCTAGGGAACACACATATCTAACATGAGACTGGAGCGAGGATTTCCTTGGAAGATCAGTTGGAGAATAAATATTGGAAAAGAGGATAAATTCACCTGATTCCAAACTCAAAGCTACCAAAGACATAGAAGATTTGCTAGAGATCCACCAAATGGGAACAACTTTATGCAAATCCCACAAACAAGCAACGCCACCATAACTGCCTTGAGCCCCCACACACTAGCATTGACCTCTAACCCAGATCTCAAAGGCTATGCTTAACATATTTTCCACAACCAACTTAGTCTCCTGAATGAAAATAGTATCAGGAGAGTGAGATTGAATCAACTCTCGAATAACCTTTTGTCTAGGGATGTTATTCATACCCCTTACATTCCATGATAGAACAATCATCTTTGAGAAAGAGAGAAGTGAGAATCAATGGTTTTCATTGATCCAGATTCCACTAATGTCTCCCCAATTAATTTCATCTTTTCTTGATCTTTCTTGTGTCCTACCTTAGGAAGCTTCTCTAGAGTGCCCTTTTTAAGAGACTTTTGCTACAGGCCCAAGACTAACAGGATTCTTTTAGTTTTTCCATTATCAACAACATCCTTCTCTACATTAGATCCAAAATCAAGCAAAACTGACCCATCTTTCACCTCTATATCCTTACTTGCCACCAACCCCCCCTCCAGACCTCCAGATCAGATAAGGATAAATCTGCATACATCTAAGCCTCCTGGCCTCCACCTTGGGATGAAAGAAGAAAATTCTAAAAATACTTAAGCAATAACATGTTTATAAGATTTGTTCAAGAAGATGATTAAGAAAATAGTAAATCTCACCATCAAGCTAAACAACAAAAGATCAATACTACAAAAAGATAAATCGACTGAGATAACTATACTTTAAGTTACCAGATACATTAAAAAATTCTATTTTATTTTATTTTTTATTTTTTAAATTCTATTTCTAATAAAAATGTACACATATTTCTCATAAACAAAGAATGACAGATTAAAAACACATTTAAACTTGCAGACTTACCTAATTTTATTTAAAACATGAGTGATGACAAGGTAAATGGAGCTCTCTCCCAACCTTGACATTCAACTCTAAATAATCATAAATTCTTCAAATACCTGGAAACAACTTAGAAGAAGCTGCTAGAAAAAGAATGGAATCCCACGTAAAAGGGAAGTACAAGCTTTTGTGTCCTTGCCCCTTAGCAGGCTCACCTCCACGCACTATAAGCCAAGCATTTTGCTCTTTTAAACGGGCATCTGCGGTTTAAAAATCTGTCCGGCCTCCACCTTATTCTGTCATTTAACAGGAACTGAAATTTCTTTGCTGTTACATGGCGGCGGAGAGGCCGAGGACTCGGTGCCAGCGCATAGCCTGCGACGCATTCTTTACAGAGGACGATAATACAGAGGATTCCTGCCAATACCACGATGGAGTAAGCCTTCACTAAAAACCTTCAATGGATTCTGCAAACTTTTCTAAAACTTGTGAACTTAGCAATTTTTTTCGGATAAATAGATTCATTTGCATCAAAGAGATTTTTTTTTTTAAATGATTATCGGACACATTTCAGTTTCACAAATCTGGGAGTTGTGAATTAGGGTTAAAGATGTGGCTTTAGCCTTTGGATTTTTTTGCCTCTTTTCTTCAGAACTTTGAGCAGGCTCGTAAATATACTGGCTACTATATTGTTTAATTATGTATTAACTGAGGTTCACAATTGATGGGAAGCTTTACGGCAACATTCCTGTTAGGGATTGACCTTGACTATCACTGCCTGTTAGTACCCGCTAGAGGGGGGTAAATTTACAGTTAAATGTTGAATGAGAGTTGCTAGATTGAAAAATCTAGGATTTTTAGTATGGAAACTCTTATTGCAATTTAAGGACTCCAGAACCTTGAAGTCTATTATGATTTTATTGATTATCACAAACAATCTCCTATCAATTTCATGACGCTGGTGAGCCTGGAAAAATCTTTTTCTCGAAATCTGAAACATATGCCTGTTTTGATATTCCTTTTTGGTTGAAAAACTTGTGATTGAGTTGGGGAGAATTAGGTTCGTATCCAGAGAGGGGAAGGGTATGTGTGCCCCGTAATTTAAGCAGTCAGGTGCACTGAATGCTCTCATTTGTGGAAATGCTATCCAGTAATGGCTGGGTGCAATGCATCCCGGTCTTTAAAGGTGCATTTGCTTGAACTATTATTGATATCATATCACTATTGGTAATATTATTATTGGTGTAACTCACAGCCACCATTGGGTGCTCTATCAAGCATGCTGTATCGATTGGCTAAAAAACCCAGAATATCATAGACATTCAAAATGGAAAATGTTCTCAAGAATGCTTAAATCCACATCTTTATTATGGCATCTGCTAATAGTTTTGTTTTCTTGAAATAATCCTCTTGAAGGCTACACCACACAGATAAACGTATCTTTCAGCTTGATATACAGTCTGAATGGTATCTACACCCCCGGCCCACAAAAAAAATCACCAAGAACTTGCATACAGCCTCTTCATTTTTATTCACATGTCCTGCAGTTGTGGCAGACTGCATGAAGTCTGATGAATGGCTAACCTCCATAAAACTTATCAGTGAAGTGTAGTCCTTGTGACAAACAATTATGTAGCTTTTATTAATATGTCAAATAAGAAACACTGTATTGATTGTGAAACTGATATTTAGTAATTTACATGAGGAGGAGATGGTATGCCAGAGTGTGTGCATGTGTGGAGAGAACACAGATAGTAAGGGCAGCTTGTCAGGATGGTCCAAGCTCATCATCGTCTTCTCTAAGATTTAGTTTTTAGTGAAAGGATTTTGTCTTTCCATTATTGGATTTTCCAAACAACGTCACTGTATTTCTATGCTCACTACTGAAGACATCCTAATATCTCTTCTTGGTGATTCTAACAAAATAGAACTATGTACAATTTAAAACTTATCTTTTGGGGGCAAAATTGCCATATATTTTCATCTAATTTTGGTTCACTCTTCCAATTTTCATCTTCAAGGATAAATTTAAGAGCTCTTGGCCTTAGTTCTGGTATCAGCTAGTTTTATTTCAGGGCATGCTTGTTCTTTAGAGTATTTCAATGGTGTGCATGATAGTATTCGTTCAAACTTGACATTTAAAATTCCTGCTTTCTGTTTGCACATTCATTCCATAATTTTTGGTCTAAGTAGCCATTAGAAATTTCTTTTTATTCTGGAAAATTATGTCATCTACCAATTGCATAGGATTTCACATGTTTCTCTTGTCTGTTTCATTTGTGTGTCTTTAACCCTATTATTAGAAAAACATGCCTTGGCAATGCATACCGTGTTTGCAGAGATCACATTTATCACTGTAGCAAGAAGCATAATCTAAGACAGGTAGTGTGCAGAACCATGTGAGACATGTCCATAAGGTTTCAGGTTAACAGACACCATAAGAGGATTGTATGTTGCATCATAAGTAATCCTAATATGCTAAAAATAATTCAAAAATTTCAACTGATAACTAATACAATTCCTAAGACATCATGAGTGCCTTTTTTTGCAAGCATAAGTAAAGGTTTTAGCAAGAGTGCACATTGATTGTCCAGACTGCATAGAAACAAGTATTGAGGTAGATCAGTAAGAGACTTATGGCATCAACTAATTATGGGAAACTTTACAACTGACAAATCCTTATCATGGTAGAAATTATGGGATGTGCATTTGTCAAATAACTTATGCTTTGTTAATATCATGTCTTCACAGTGTAGTGTGACTAGATTAAATTCACTTTAAACCTAAGAAAAGATGGGAAAATATAGCAATGACCATTTAATAACCTAAGCATGCAAATAAAAAAATCAATAGATTGAAATGAAACAGGAATAGGGATAAAGAAAGATGCATACACTATTAGTATTTTTTGATGACTTTTATAACCTATAAAATTATAAATTAACAAGGTTTTAAAATTGATTTCTTTCTCAATTTTCCTTCTTTTTGTGTTTGATGATTAATCTGTTAATTTGATTTGTTTTCTATGTGCTAGTTTCTCTCTATGCTTCGAGAAAGAGAATCCAAAGATTCTAAAGATTGACATCAACAATGACAACTTAAAGATTGCACTTTGTAGCAAGGATGTCAGAGAATGGCATTGGCTGTACACTTTGATGGGTCCTACTGATCAATCTGGCCTAAAAGATGTTAAAAGTCACCAATATATATAATGACATAAACAAAAACTTGCCTTTAAATTAAGTTTGGTGCATTGGATTCCCCCTTTGTCGCTGAGTGGGACTAGGTCTTGGTTGAAGTGGATAATTGTGATTCCAAAAGGGTAGGGATGTTCCCACTGACAATGGAGTGGACAGCCTGACTCCTTATCATGTTGCAAAGATTGACCTATTTTGGAATCTCTACATCTCAAAAGTCTTGAAGATTAAACCGAAAATAACTATATGTGATTGCCTAACAAGCTAATTAGTGGTTGCTTGGTTCAAAAACTGACAGTGCTGCCCTCATAGAGGAGACTGGGGAAGAGGCTTCCATCAGTCAAATTCATTTCAGAACCATATGCAATCTGCACAGTAGCAGTCACATCAGGGTTCTGGAGGGAATCACCAGAACACTTGTTCATGAGGTCAAGGACAGAACTCGGTCCGGTTTGCTCCTAGGCAACAACAATAGGGTGGATTTTGGTGCCAAGGTGGAGGGAGAAACCAAAATTGAATCAATGTGTTGTGAATTTTAGCACCACATAATACTTCCATTTAAAACAGTAAAAAGTAATGCCTAGGAGGTTGATGACAAGATCAACAGTTTTGTTGTCCATACCTTTTTTTTCTTTGTGGCCATTATCTACTAATGAGATTGGCGTTTTTAGTCTCAGTCTCAAGAACATTCCTAATCCTCACCCATGTGTAATCCCCAAAATTTTGACACTAATCCAGCTCGTTGGCCATTTTGGTATGTTGGCTGTATCAGATTGTCTGATTGTCAGCTATGTCAATATATTGGATGGTCAAATCATTAGGTTGTGTTGATCAACCCTCGTCTGTCCTTGCTTGCTTCCTGCTTGTGTGCATTTTATATATGCCACATGGCACATTTCTCTATATGATTGAGTGAGGCTAGAATTTAATAATTTCAGGGGTTGAGCTTTGGCCATTTATTATTTGTACTGGACCTAGGTTGATTGTAACTAACCCGTGTGCATTATTTTATTCTAAAGTGTGTCTGTGGTGATTCAAATTATCCCACATGAATAGCATTGTGAGAGCTCCCCCTTTTGAATTGCTCATTTAAAGGTTTGATCACACTTAATTTAGAACTCACTTATTAATAAGTCTCATGGACATTGAAATGTGTTCTACTTTGTATGAAAAAAGCTTTTTTCAAGTACTGAAATTTTGAATTTTGTTACTTCGCAACTCTCGTGTTAATGTCTCATTTACATATTTTTTGCTAAAGGTACCTAGTAATAAGGGATGCTAGATCTAGAAAAGTTGTTGGCTTGGAAGCTACACTATGGCTTATCTCCTTGCAGGCCCCCTATTCAGGTCTGTTTTGGATTCCGGGTGATCTAGCCTGGGGTGCTGTTATTTGAGTGTAGGTTCACCCCCAGACAAATCCCAACCTAATTTTACAGAATTTGTCAAGACTCAAAACAAACCCTAGGGATTTTGATGACTTTTTTTTTGTATTTTTTAACTTTTAGTTTGACTGTGGGCCGGTTTTCTCTGCAACAGGCAGATCCAGGAAGAAAGTCATCATGCTTCATGAAAAAAAATGAATGAAACATCCCTGCAACTCACCAATACAAATGCCATTTCTCTCTATTATTGTCAGGAATTACAAATGGCACAGAGACTCACTTTGTTTTCTCTGGCATGAGCCCAACAATGTAGACAATATCCTTTCTTGCCACAGGTTTTATTCCCTGATTCCTGCTGTACTCATGTATATTTTTGCCCTCATAGACCTGAATATTCACCCGCTCCCTTTGTTCTTTGACCACATTTATTACATTTTGTTTCCCCATGTCGAGATATATTTAAATTTTATAAAATTACCTGATTTATAATATGTATATTATAAATTTATTTAACCTATTTAATTGATTTATAATCTTTAGCCTATTCATTATCTTTAGACTATATATATATATATACTCGAAAGATACTAAGTCCTTATAGATGCCTAATATATATATTTATTTATTTTTATGTTTTATCAGCAAGGAGAGATTATTTAGGCCTTCCCCACACTAGTGGAGGTCACAAGGGTGACCTTCTTCCCTTCAACATATTCAACTTAGAAGCTACAATGGAAGTCCAAGAGCCACCACTTGGAATTCCAACTATAGATGTGACCATAGTTGAAAAACTCGCCAATTGCAAAAACTTGCCAAGCCTAGAAAATACAGTACGGAAAAAACTAGGCAAAAATTCGGAAAAAATTCGGCAACTTAAAAAATTGCTTAAACTTCATTAAAAACACATTTTTTTGCAAAATTAAAAGATATGATGCATCCAATGAGTCAATAAAATGAGTACATGGAAGAAACAAGCTGAGTCTAGTTATATTTGATTGATTTGAAAGAAAATTAGATACAAAATTGCATCCTCATGTGGAATGCTCAATACGCTGATACTAATAGTCTGAAACAAAATGAAAATAGCAAATAGTTTTTGTAAAACTAAAAGCAAATACAACATTAATATATTTCAGCTTTTACAAATTCACATCTTCCTCTTCCCATGTTTAGTACTTGTCACTACGGGAGAGGGTGTAGTCGTAGGCATCTGCTGTGGCTGCTCAACCTCCATCCTGGATGTAGAGGCTACTGCTGGTGGCTCTAGCACTGCCAATGAATCCTCTTCAGGATCATCCTCAATGTCATCCAATGAGAATGCAAATCCACCCCCCTCCTCCATTGCCTGTCGCTCAAAGTCATAGATCTCATTCTCGGAAAACAATGGAGGTTGATCATCTCGCCCTATCCAATCATTGTATGGATCTATCTCATCCAAATCAATTGGATCATTTGATATTTCCTTAACCTGTTTTTTGCGCAGCTGAAGATTATATTGCACATATACAAGGTCATTTAGGCATTTTTGAGCTAGTTTGTTCCTTTTCTTTGTGTGGATGGCCTCAAACAAGCTCCAATTGCGCTCACAATTGGATGAACTACAAGGCTGCGATAAGACACGAAGGGAAAATTGTTGGAGATGTGGGGTATTTCCACCCCAATTTGACCACCAAACATCTACAAAAAACAAATTAAGAGTTAGAAGAGAACTTAGAAACTTAGAAAGGAAAGTCAAAACTCAAAAATTGAAAACATATTTTATCAAATTATCAATATTTGTAACTTGTAAATTTCAAATTTTATACCTGGTGGTTGATTGTGTATTGCTCTCTTTGCTAGCTCTAAAGAGAAGAGTGCACTCCTTTTTTCTCTATAACTTTTGATTTCATTAACAATGAGGTCTCCCGCGTCAAGGTCAGGTGACATCCTCTGAATGCATTTCATGAGGCCCTCCATAACCTCTCCAGTAGGATCCGAGTAGGTGCTTGAATGGAAGAAATGAGGGTTCAAGAAGTATCTTGCTGCATGGAGGGGTTGGTGGAGTTGATGGTTCCACCTCCTATCAATAATCTCCCAAATGGGATCAAATTTGAGGCTGTCCCCTTGATAATAATTTCTTATAGCCTCCTTGGCCCTATCCATGGCCTCATAAAGATATACCATTGGGATTTTATCCCTATCCACCAAGTGGAGCACTCTAACCAAGGGCTTTGACACCTACAAATTACAATATAAAAATGCAAAAAAATTAGAGTTTCAAATTTACAATGAAAGACATTAAAAAATTTATTCAATTTGAATTCAAATTCAAAGTTTTGAAATTGAAGTTACCTTCACAATCTCTGTTGCCCTTTGTGCAAATTGGGCATCAAACACAATTTTTGACACCTTATCTCCTTCTAGCTTCTTTGAATAGGTTGAGTCCATCCATGGTTGACTCACAGACATTTGTTTTAAAGCCGTCAAAGAATTAAGAATGCATTTCAATGTTAAGAAAATCGTTGTAAACCTTGTGACACCTGGCCTCACCAATTCTTTCCCATGGGTGTGCTCCCTCATCAAGTGAAGAACCCAAGGGTGATTGTAGATATATTTAGTGATCCTCCTCGCGTCCTCTACAACTGGTGTGACCCAATCTAGTTTTCCTATGTCCTCCAAAAGAAGGTCAAGGACATGGGTTGCACATGGTGTCCAAAATATGGAGGGGTGTCTATCTCGGAGGAGTCTTCTTGCTGCCACATATGCTGCTGCATTATCAGTTACGATTTTCACAACATTTGCAATCCCCACCTCCATGCAAACTTCCTCCAACATCTTAGCCAAAATTTTTGCACTTTTTACAATGTGGGAGGCATCAATTGATTTTATGAACACCACCTCTTCTTTGCATGCAACCAAAAAATTAATGATGATACGGTTTTTTCCATCCGTCCACCCATCAAAAAGAATAGAGCAGCCATACTTTTGCCATTTTTCTTTTTGCTCCTCTACTGCTGCCCTTGCCCTTTCAGTTGCATTAGCAAACAACCTACAAGTACAAAGTTGAATTAAGTACACAATTTTAATTTGTAAACAAAAAAAATAGCTTAAATTCATCATAAATTAAACTTAAAAAACATAAACTAAAGAACATAAACTAACCTCCCACTCAAGTCTGTGCGAGAAGACGCCTTGTAGCCTTTTCCTGCAATTGTCAATGCGGTGACCAAATTCTACTAGTAATGAGAACTCGCCACATTGAAAGGGATATTGTTAAAATGCCAAAAATTTGCACAAGCAATGTCTGCTTGCTCATGCACCTCCCTATTCCATCGAGTTGCCTCTAAAGAAGGTTGTGCACTAGGTGTGTTTCTAGGCACAAAATAACTATCCAACCGTGTAGGTCCTGTAGCTGCCCCTGCCCTTGGTGCTCTACCAGAGGAAGATGAAGGGATGGAGGCTAAGGTGCTAACGGGTTGCCTTGACCTTCGCACACGTGGGCCATACTATATCCTGAGTAACATCATAATCATCATCCGACTCAGTTGGAGCACCTTGAGAAGAGGCAATGGTTGCTTGCATTGCTGCTCTTGCCTTCTCTCTTTGCATTTTTTTCTTCTGCAGCTGAAAGTATGGCATTCATATGTCTTTTTATTTCTTATGTTGTATGAGGACATTCCTTAGTATCACGTTGAGGGATGCCTGCAAGGTGGTACTTGAGGTGATTGATGCCTCGACAATATATTTTTTTACATTGAATGCAATACACTGTGCTAGGTATGGGTCCTAGATAAGCATACTTCCAGGCAGGATCTCTAGCTCCTGGAGGATGTGTGCCTACAAATCCCGTAGGCACGGATGGGGTAGAGCCTGAGGGAGAAGCGGATTCAAAAGCCATTATCAATTAATTATTAACCTACACAAAGTGAAAGTCAAAGAACAACTTGTTAGTTTTTGATAGAAAATTTAAAAACAAGTTAAATTAGATTAAATCAAAAGAGATTACTTTAAGTTTAAATTACAAAAAATCTATCACTAGATTCTAAACATTTTCATAACAAAAAAATTGGATTTAAAAAAAAAATAACTAGGGTTTCAAAAAAATGTGAAAAAATGTAAAAAATCTGAAAATTACTTCAAACTAGTAAAAAATTAAAGCTAATCTAAGATTGTCAGCATGTTATTCAACAAAAAAGAGGATTCAAAACAAAAAAAAATAACTAGGGTTTAAAGAAAATTTTAAAAAATTGAAAAAATAGCAAAATATGTAAAAAAAACAGGAAAATTCATAAAAAAATCTTGTTTTCATGAATCTAAATCTTGTTTTGATGGATCTAAATGCATTTAAATCATTTTCACACTACATTTAGATGATTTTTAAACATAGAACCAACAAGAATGAAGAATTTTTTTAAAAAAAAGAAAGAATAAGGAAAACAAGAACCCTACCTGGAAATCCAATTTGCCTTCTAAATTCGATGTAAATGCTCTTCAAATCTTGTCTTTTGGATGCAAAATCGCTGCAAATGAGTGCACAATGCCTTTGAGAGGTTTTTTGCTGAGTGTGAGAAGAGAATGAATGAAAAAAGCAAGTTAAAATTGCTTTTAAGTGGCTGCTTGGGCGTCCCAAAAGTCGTGCAAGTTTTTTCAAAACACTTGCCATACATTTTGGAAAAACTCACCAAAAGTACGGCGAGTTTATCCAAAATGTATGGCGAGTTTTCCAGGTGTACAATTCCCTGGAAAACTCACCAGCCAAAAAAACTCGCCAAGTTTTTGGCGAGTCTTGCAACTATGGATGTGACTATGGGGATTCGAACATGGATCTCCTCTTGAGAACCTTATGGCCTTGCCATTTAAGCACAACCCCATTGACATATGCTTAATATCTATATAGATAGATATGATTTTTGTATAGATGAACCCAAAAAGAACCTGACCCTAAATTATTATTTTTTGCCAAATCCACGAATCTGAACCTAAACCTGAACCAGTTACTTAGCTTAGAAGTCAACCTTCCAGTTAGTGTTTACTAACCAAAATAGGAAATAGAAAAATATGATTTAAAATTAAAAAAATCAAATTTAAGCATATGTTTTCAGCCTACAAAGAATCCTTCATCAGCTTCAACTTCCAAGTATATTCCAATTACAAGAAAGCATAAAAGCTGGTGTCCATCATTTATTTGTGAAACTATTTCTTCATTTACAGGTCTTTTTGGTCTGATTCAAACATGAAAAGGCACAATTCAGTGCACATAAAGCCAAAAAAATTCCCTTAATTCTTTCCTCTTTTTGATCCTGAGTTTTACAATATTTAATGAATAGCAAGTTCTGTTTTGGCTTAGTTCAGGCCCTCCTTCAGGCCCTCATCCTAATGCCATTTGTTGATGCCTCTAAATGAGCCACCATCTTGAGGGGCAAAAATGCCTTCTAGCTTCAGGTGCTGGCTAATTTTTTGAGATAATTAATGCTGATTATAACACATAAGAAAAGATTTAACTGTAACTGCACCACCATACTGGATGCACAAAGCAATAGAATTACATGTCAAGCATTGCATAGGATACAAACCTCTAAGACTAGGTCCTTCACAGAATACCAAGATACACCCAAGCTCCTATCCATGAATCACAGCAATAGGGGCTCAAGGAAATAAGACATAAGAGGGAATAGATAGTCTCTGTAATCATGTAAATTGGTCTCAACAGCATGGACCTAAGTCGGTAGATGGGGAGGTGGATTACCTAATGAAAATTAAGAAATTGAAAATTACATCATTTTTACATGAATTAAATATGTAGGGGCCTCAAAAGATGTGGAAAATAGAGATGGTTGGTTGGTGCTAATCCAGTTGTCACATTATTTTTTAATTAATTCCAATTTCCTAAATTGTGCTTTGTACAAGACATGGGTAAGCAGTTAGAATGACCACTAACCTTGGTTTAATAACTGCAAATTACTCCATTGCCTAATTAACCTTTTACAACTTGAAGAGTCACATATCCCCATGATGTATACTTCCTACCACACAAAGGCAGGCTTAGATAAATATTTTTTTTTAACTATAGCCGTGAACCTGTACTTACTATAACTTTATATGAACCCACCCAACAATAACTTGACCAACAGTCATTTGGTCTTTTAATTAAAAGCTTTGATTTCACCTATTGTAGCCCACAAAATGATTTTCCCTTACTTATTTCATTTTACATATTAAATTTCTTATACTCTATAACAAATGTTATACAAGATATAAGAATAGAATGCATTAATTTTGCGTGGCCTTAATACAAAGTCAATGAATAATGTTCAAGACATCAAATGGTAATACACGTTCATAAAGGATGTGTGTTACACTAAAAGTTTTTGATATAGAAGTGCCATTGCTGCCAAAGGTGTTTCTTACATAAACCATGCCTCAGTGGTACTGCCAAGCTCATCATTATTTGATTTTAATTCCAATAGCAGGACAACTAAAACACAGTCCAAATTATCTGTAATCAATTTTCTTCAACCCTCTTAACAATAACAATTTTTTGAATCCATTGGAATTTGGATTATTGCCCTTTTTTGGTTATTAATAAAACTTTGGACAGTTTAATGCATATTGAGCCAAGATTGCTTCTCTTAATTATTGGGCTGTCCGATTTTGTTTTCCGGATGATAATATGTTTTTATGCATTTTCTGTACTGAAGAATTGTATATCAGATATACATTTCTGATTCCAAATTGTATCATGAATTGATTTTAATTAATGATAAAATGTTACATTCAGTCATCATGTGCTTAGGCCTTAGAAGATACATATTTCTAGTGTAATGTAGGTAGTATTTCTGCTTGTAGATTTTATCATGTATGAAGTTAAACTATGATTTCACTTTTTTATCTTTAAGATCTGACATGCTGGTGTTGTTGTTTACATGAATTGGTTTCGTTTATCTGGGAATCTGTGCTACTGACAGCCGGTGAGTTGAGAACCATTGCCATTATTTCTCTAAACATTGATTTTTCATCATACATGCATTTGGCTCTTACAGACTCACTTCATGTGCACTATACATAGAGTAGTAATGCTAATTGCACACCAATACTAGTAATGATAATTATACTGTAATATATAGAGCATTTTCTTCAAAATGGAGTTTCAATCCTTGTATGTATATGATCTTTGATGGTCTTTGATATTCATTTTTCTTTATATCATATATCATCCATTTGTCATTCTAAACTTCAATAACCTAATCTAATCAATTATTTTACAATTTACATTCAAGGACCTTTCATGACAGGGAGCTGTTCCCTTTTCCTGCCAACTCATTTGTAGCTCTTAAAATATTGGGACATATTTAAATTATGAATGATTCTCAAATGCTTTTCTATATATGCAGCCCTTATTTCATGATGGTACAAAAGAGTGGAGCTGCTGCAAACAACGAAGCCATGATTTTAGCTTATTTCTTGCAATACCAGGGTATGCATTTTTTTCATTGTATATTCATCTATGGCTGTTTTATATTTTATGATTTCCATTTCCTCCCCTTCCAAGTTCAATCCTTGAGTCAGCTTGCCCTTTTTCATCATCAGATCAAACAAAACTTAAAAGTTTAAATTGAGTTAATTCAAGATCAAGCAGATAAAAATCTAGGTGCATTTTTTAAGTTTGTAGGAACTTCAATTGTTGCAAAGTTAATAGATGCATACTGGTTTATAACATGCAGGTGGCAGTCATTGCCAAATTTGAGTTTGTTGGTCTACTTGAGTACAGAGTTTTGTAACTTAATTTCTTTTGATGTATGATACATCTGATGTTGCTTGTAGAGATCTTTTATTCAGAAGTGCAGATCACACAGCATAGCCATTAAACTGAGTTTTGGAATCACAGTTAAAGCAAAATCACACGCTAATCTATTTGTCTTTTTGACCTAAAGCATTTCATTTTTTTGCCATACATAAGGTTTAAGATTTTCAGTCTTTTTAAACAAATGTGTGCAAGGCAGGGATTGATTTAGTTACAGCATGCATGTTTTCACTCTCTTGTGAAATATCTCAAAACAAAATTTGCAAAAGGCCCAAAACATCTTGCAGTTTGATTGATAGGCAATTGCTAGTTGATTGTTGCTAGTTACCATTCCTTGGTCATCACTGAGGCATGAACCATTAAGGCTTTGTTCATTGCTACTGGTGATCATCACATATAGCATACTTTCTGCTTTCCTATGGTAAGTGTCCTTGAAGGATAATGTAGTATGCCTATCTATAAACAAATAGTATTAAATCGTATAATCATATGAATAGTGCTTACTGAAAGGAACATCTTAGATGTGGCACTTTATGATGTATAAAATAGAGTTGTGTGGTTCATCACTGTCTTCTTGATTATCAAATAGTTTATTAAGTTATGTTGATTTTGGTTTGTTACATTTGATTTGGTGTTAGTCACTTCTTTTAACTTATGTCCAGCCAATTTGTGTTCTACGGGGACATGTCCCTAACCCTCAAACCACTGACCCCGTCGCTAATTATGTTTCAGGTGTGGTGGGATGGCAGGGAATGTCCCCAAAAATCTTCAAATCTTCAAAACATTTCCGAAACATGTTGCAGAAATAGGAAATGCAGTGGGGATGTCTGGCCATCCCTGAGATGGCTGGGAACGACTGAGACATCCCTCAACCATCCCAGGAACAGCCAGATGTCCCCAACAGCAAGGCAAGTTTTTATAATGTTTGAAAAAAAAAGACATTCATGATGTTTAAAAAAAACTGTTAAATAAATCATGACAGCATTATAACAACAGCAATAAATAAATCATGATAGCAGTATAACAACAATAAAATTAATCATGACAGCAGTGAGAGTAGTATAACAGCAATAATAATATCATGACTCAGATATAACAGTCAACACTAGCAGCAATAATTTGAATTTCTGGTTTCATTATTCAAACTTCAAAATTTCTAATATGGTATTAGAGTCAGTTATTATTGTCCATTGCAAAAGAGATTTAAGGTGCATTGGCCATGGTCTAGTACAGGGTGGTATTGTGTGAGAAGTGCAGACAAACAAGTTTTTTGGAGTGTGGTTGGCATGCAGGTTTCTGCAGACATCGTCCAGCATCATTTTAACAGTGTCCCGAAACACTGTGGAACATAGCTGCCAAATGATCTGCCTGTTGTCACAACATGTTCTCACTCCCATGTATTTCTCTGTTCTAATATGCACTATTCAGTTTTCCACCCTCTACCCCACCAACCATTTGGCTAACATGATATTCTAAGCTGTCTGATGACAATATCTCAAGAGAACAATTGTCATTCCCTCAGTAAACCCTTATGAGAAGGGAATAATATTAAATTTAGAGATATACAGAATAATTTCTCTGAAACTATCAGAAGACTACCACTCTTTAGCAGGATCGAATGGTGTGCTATAAGAAACTAACTGTCTCCTATCATCAACTTTGTTAAATCAGATTACAAGTATATAAGCCATTGTCATTCTAACTTCCCTTTGGAATCCCTCCTCCTTGATTTGTCTCAGAAACTCTGAACCCTCCTACTCTCTCAAAGATCCTGCTGATCTTCCAAAACCTCCCATTTGAATAACAGATATAGCAGTAGCAAAATAAAAGTTGTGTTCTACAAAACTTATTCAACACGTTACACTAATCAAGTTTCAAGCATGTGTTGTTTACAATAATACATTACTGATAATATTTGAAGATGAATTGAATATCATACTTATTATTTAAAAATAATTTAATATCAAGTTGCGTGATAATATTCAATATAAGCATGAGACCTATAAATATGCTTATGCAGAAACCTTCAAAAAGCAAAAGAAACAATCAAAGAAATAGGTTCAGTGTGTTCATTAGATAATAATGTCAAATATGTTAATAAGTTACACAAAAATGTCATATCCAAATATCCTTGAAAAGGAAAACACATATCATCTGTTCCAACTACTAAGCCAAGAGAAGCAATAAGCAACTGTCAATAACCTAATGTTTTACAGGTGGTATATATAAATAACTCATTTTGAGAAAAAATTTACTTGAAGGTGTCTTTGGGAGATTTGGGATTGCCTTCTAGGCCTTTGAGGTGAGTCTACTTTGTTGAAATAGTCCTTAATTCTCTTTTTAGGCACAATTGATCCTCAAAAAGGCATAGGTGCTTGGAGATTAGTTTGCAAATTTACAACAGAAAATAAAGTCAATGTTGGAGTATTTGGAGTACTATTCATTCAAAATATTTATGTGATAAGATGTCAAGATGGATGTCGGACAGGTCATCATGATATTAGCATTTCACAAGCAACTTAATTTTATTTCTATGGTCATGTTATGTACTGGTAGAAGGCTCGTCAGAGTTGAGACATAATTTATAATGGTATAAATCTCATTACATGAGTCTATTTTGAATTTCATCTTTTGTACAAAGAGTGGTTAAAGTCTAATATGTGCCATGTAGCGGCTTACAAGCTCTATAAAATATTAGATGAAGTTTTAATTGTGTATCTTGTATCCTAGAATTGGGATGCCTCATGCCACAGATCTCTGTAACAATGAATTGACTCTTCTCTTTTTTCTAGTAAAGGTGAAAAACATGGCTTCAAATAATCCACTCTAGTGTTGGATGGATCTTGAGGTGTAGTTAATATCTAAGGCAATCTCATTACTAGTTGCTTTTGGCCAAATTTGGGAAAAAAGGCACACTGCCGTAAAAGAATAAAGTATAAATTATAAAAGTAATTCTTTTTAGATGCAGACCGCTTTCACCAATTGCCAAGAAGTGGACTTTTGTGCATGAAAAAGATAGATGATATCCCAATACTAATTAGAGATGTCCAAACTCTGCTTTGATGGTTTCCATCTCAAAAGAGTAGTTGCATCTGCAAGTCTCTTTATAGACCTTATAGATTGACAAGTCTCTTAGGGATGATGGCTCTCCAGCACAAACTGTCCAGAAGTTTAGGCATACTATCCAAGTGAAATCTTAGAAGGATGATTGTTGCTCATCTGGTTTCAATTTTTAGGAAAGCAAAAGCAGGCGCTAATGATCACTATTGGCAATATTTTCATGCGACTTTGCATTTAAAGTTATATCCAAGATCATTTTCAGTGGATTGCAGCCTCCTTCATTGGTCATTGTTTCCCTCTTTTAAGCTGGTGTTATTAATGGCTGCAAACTTTTTAATGGTGTGCTGATGGTATAGAATTTCAAGGCCTAGAATGCTCATCAAACTCAATTTAACCAAGGTATTCAACTGTGTTAAATAGAAATTAATTGCAAAAGCTATGTGTGTTTGAGCTTTCCACAATTTGGCTGTAATAAGTTTATACTCTTCCTTTTTAGCTATGATCCACAATAGAGAGCCATTTTCATGTAAAGGTTTAGACAGGGTAATCCATTCCTGTTTATAATAATGGCTGAAGACTTGGGTCATCAAAATTTAGGAGAAGAAGAATCCACAGAATATTTTATGTATATTTAATTCTGTCATAACAAATGGTGAACAATTTCGGTTTAGACACGTACAGATCTATTATATTTGCCCACACAAACAATAGACAGAGAAATCTAATACTACAATTTATGTAGGGTTATAACTTAATAGATGGTATAAATTATAATGCACATTTTTGTAGTATTTTGTAGTTTACATAATGGACATTTCCTGTGCTATCTCCTGAGAATCAAGTAGGCCCCATCCATCCCAAAAATAGGTCTCCTGTTTCTCTGCCCCCTGCTCTAGTGGACTTGGTGAAATAGCTGATTATACCTCTTTAGGTCCGGAGAGCTCATGGCAACCTAATTCCCTATTTTTAAAAGAGGGCAGTTCAGTATTTTTGTTGTAAAATGTTTGACTCGTCATTGTAAACTTAAAGTAGCATGTTTGTGTTTTGATAGTAATCTCTTGGTTATATTTGTCAGCTTGAAAGTGTTGTCTTGTTGATGCTTGGTAGTTTATGAAACTATGTTTGTGCTGTTAAAAAGGGGATCTTCTCTTTTTGGAGCTTATACTTCATTTGGATGGCGTATAATCAAGAGTGTAATTTGAATGGGTGTGTTCTGGGTGTATCAGTTTTGTTTTTCTTGTATATAGTTATAAACTTTTTGACAGCAAGAATAAACTATAAGGCTTCGCTTTGCGGAATGTGAATGTGTAAAGTTCCAGTAATAAACGAACTATACATCATAGAAATAAAGTTGATTGCTTCCTAGGCAGTCTGCAATTAGTTTCCTAAGTGCTAAGCTGAAAATACTATAAGTTTATGCTTGTATTGGCTTTATTTGTTTATTATAATTTTGAATCACCTTTCCTATTAAACTATTCTTCTTGCTGATGCAGATGTAAAAAGGGGAAGCACACATCAGAGAAACCACAGACTAAAGCAGCACCAAGCCCAAACAAGCCCATTGTTTCACCTGTTACTGGAAATGCTGCTTTGGACGCAGCAAAAGAAGCTTGTGGAAGATGCCGTCAAGGCTTTTTCTGTTCTGATCATGGTGCTTTCTACTGTGACACTCTTTAAATAGTTTTCTTTTATCATTCTGGAGAAAATATTTAAATATGTTTTTACATTCTGAAATGTCCTTTCTCTTTGCATATCATTGATGAGGTTGCAATGCTTTTCCTCACAGGTTCTCAAGTGGGAAATGTAAATTCTCAATGTTATAAATTGGCAGCTTCAGAGACTGCAAAACTTGCACCTCCTGCTCCTAAACCTGCAAAAATAATTGATTTAAATCAACCACAGGTTTGTAAAAACAAAGGTTGTGGACAGAATTTCACTGAAAGGGATAATCATGAGAATGCTTGCCATTATCATCCTGGGCCAGCTGTTTTCCATGACAGGCTTAGAGGGGTAAGTGGATGTCTCTACTAGTTAGTTAAAATTTGTCAAATCTATGATGCTTTCCTAATTATTGGGATTATCGCTCTGCAAGTTGTTATTGTTCAAATCACTTTTTGATGATATTCTCAGACCTTTGTTTCAAATTTTGCAGTGGCAGTGTTGTGATGTTCATGTAAAGGAGTTTGATGAATTCTTGAGCATACCTCCTTGTGCTAAAGGATTTCATAATGCAAATCCAGATAATTAAGTTATTTTCTTCCAATATTAATAATATTAAACTGCCCTGTGCTTTCTAGAAGGAAAAGGATGCTCCACTGGGAACTTTGCTGGTGGCATTGCCAGCTTACTCACTGATTAAGCAAGCCGTATTCTTGTCAAATTTTGAAGGTTACTAAATCTCGAACGATGATTGATAAATATATAATAGAAGACTGATTGTATTCTTAGTCAGCTGAAAGTTTTTCACGGACTTGTTAGATGTGTCAAGTTTATGGTTACATCTTATTCAGACAAAATTGGACATCTTATGGTTTTGGAATTTTTTGCTTTAATTCTCTTAAAACAAAACAGATTTCTCGAAGCAGTGAGTTTATATTTCATTTGTTTCGTATGCAAGGCTATTCATCGTTGTCCTTTTTAAGCTGTTTTCACATTTTGATTCCTTAAGACAATGTATCATTATCTCGCTATCTGCTTTATACTCCAATATTTGGGAACAAGCAGTGAGGGAATGTATATACTATATAGCATCATACGAAAATATTTTCAACGTGAAATATTATGTCAATGGCAACATTGGACCAATCTGTCTCAATGATGGAGAACTTTTCTATGGCCGGTCTGTTTCAAGTGTACTTGGCTTGCAAATCAAACATTTTCTGAATGCGTGTTGTGAGATCAAATGGCCTGAATGCCTCGTTACAAACATTTAAAGGAAATGCCCAATTATAGTAAGTATAGAGTAATTGAGATTTGGGTGCTCTTTTTTATTAAAGAGTAATACTAAATAGGTGATAATGGGCTTTTAAAGCCAGCAGAAATGCAGCTAACCGACACCAAGACAACTAACATCTAAAAAGTTAATGAAATAGGTTATGAATAGAGCTAGAATCTTAAACAAGGGTGAAGCAATGGCAACAACAAATCCACTCTACAATGCATTTGCATCCAAGTTGCCCTTGGAAAACAAGCAGTCCACCTTACACTATGCCTAACCCCTTCCTTGCAATCTGCACTCTTAATCGGGGATGGGGTTTTGAAACTGATTTAGGAATACCTCTCTTCTTTGAACAATCATTCAAGACTTATCAACATCGAACTCCTCTAATCGAGGAAAGATGAGAGTGACCTCAATGGGTGCCTCAACCATAGTCACCTCACGTAATGAGGAAGAATGTCTAATTGAAGAAGTCATATGTTGCACAATATCTATAGAAAGAGTGAGCAAACCTCCTCCCTCTTGTAGCACATCAACTAGGCAATCCAAGAGAAGCCACAATTGATCTAAAGGCAACGTCCTAACAAGAATCAGTGAAGCCACTTGAAGTGCTCTAGTCGTAGGGGAAGGCACCTTAGGAGTAGCCTCCAAAATCAAGTATAAATTCACCCATTGGGGGATGGGACAAGGAGACTCATCCACCAAAGAGTCAAAAACAACATACATCTATTGTCAAATGTTTGGGGAGGGCATTCTACCACCATGTAGTGGAGCTTCCAATCTTACAGCGAGAACGAGCATTATGAAGCATGATTTTGGTGATGTTATTTATATTTTTTAAGCATCATTTGGAAATGTTGTTTTTGATTCAGATAAAAATAGGTTTTGAAGGGACCCGAAACCCTTTACAACTAAAAACAAGGCTGCAAAAAGAATAGCTTGCAACTAGCCAAAAACCAGCTACCAAACAAGACTCGTCAAGATTTACATTTAGAACTACTCTTGTGGGAGAGGAGAGTCATGTCAAAAGGCCTAGAGGATTTTTTCTTGCCCTTAACAGTAATTTAGCCTTCTTCCACATGCATTGCCTTATCATGCTAGGCCAACCCACAATTTTCTTGAAGATGAATGCCTGCAACGATTGTCTTGGAGATTTCATCACTATTCCTTCGTGTAAACATAGACTTATTTGAAGAGCCACTAGAACTGGTCGCCGTAGCACTATCACCAAAAATGGCAGCCTGAGATCCAATCTCTCACTCAATAGGGGAAGCCTCAGCAGCCCCACCATTTGAGACATCTGGAGTGGATGCCCCAAGACTTTGAGAATCCAAAGCAACAACATAAAAAAACCCCTGTGTTGTTTAGATTTCTTCTCAACCGTATAATGTTGTTGAAAAACTTCTTTCCAGTATGTAGTCGTCATAGCTTTTTTTCTCAAATCCGCATTGTGCAACAACATGATCTATTTTAAAACATCTTCTACACCAGAAGGGAATCCCTTCATAATCCAAAGCTTGGACCCAAGAACCATTAGAGGATTTAAGTAAAACCTTAGCAGGCAGCCCTTTTGAAACATCTATTTCAACCAATATGTGGTCAAAGGTAGAATGAAAAATGTCAAATGATTTATCATCCACCAACAAAAAATCACCAAGGGCATCACCCACTTTCTCCAAAAGAGGGTCAATCCAAAGGTGGAGGGGAAGATTAGGCAACCGCACAATTGTCAAGCAATGAATCAAAGTCTATTGGGCAAATACCATTGATGAGAATAGGTTATGTGATGTAGTCAAGGGCAAAGAATTCAATTAATGGATTGTCCAACCAAAATTCAAATAGTCAAGAAATATGGTGTGAGTTAAATCAAAAAGCACAACTAGCCACTTAAACAAACCTTCTTTAGTTTTGAAAGCTATCTCTCATTTATTACCTCTTATATTCTAATATGATGATAACCACTTTTCATATATATTTTATTGAAATATTTTTATACACTCAAATAATTCATTGACTTATCCATTCTTGGAAATGAAAACTTATACTTGATGGTGATCTTATTTATAGATTTGAAATATATACACATACTCCATCCTCGTTTCTTTGGTGCTAGTATAACTAGTACAACACAAGGTTTACACTTCCTATTGTGGCAACTCTTCTTCACTTGCATTATTGCATATCTTGGGAACCTTATTATTTGAGTGCATACAAATATTATTATTGCAAAACACATTCTTCATGCTTCGGACCTTAAAGAAATTTCCTATCATCAACTAAACATACTATAATGCTACCACCCATCTAATTTCCTCAATCTTTTAGAGGAGTAAATATGTGCTTCTCGCCTACCTTCATCAAAGTATATGTATTTTCTCTACCATTATGAACATTATTTCTATCATATTGACATGGTATCTCTAAAAATAAATGGAAAATGTCCATAGGTGTAACACCACATAATGGCTTATGATAATATGACATCATCTTGAACTTGACCAAACATTTTTCACTTACCAATACCTTATGTTCTTTCCATAACTATGAAATTCAATAAAGATTTGGGTACTCTATTTTCTTCAATTTCAGCTTATCAACTATTTCATTTGATACAAGATCATTGATACTTCCATTATTAATTATGAATTTGCAATATTGTGCTTCAATTTTACAAATTGTTCTAAATATATTTATTCTTTATATTGGTTCATCTCATCTCTATATTTATTGTCATCAGTAAATAACACATTTTTCTTTAATAGAGACCCAATTTTTTTATAGTTCACTTAAGCAATTCAAAAAAACCTTCATCTATGTGTATGGCTCTCGTAGTTCCTTCAAGGATTCCTTGAGAATAGGAACATTCAAATACTCTCTATCTTCTAGGTGCACATTAAAACAGGTACCACAAAATGGTCTACCACCTTCTCTTCCAAATTTGCCTCTCTCGCTAAAAATGATAAATGTCATTGTACTAAGAATCATAGACTTCCCTTGGATTATATATCCTCATGGCCATGTTCTCTACCATTCCTTGCTTTCTTCATTACTAAAATTCATTACCTCTTCCTCCTTGCCTACTTTGTCTAATTTGAAATCACTCAATCAAATTTCCTTGTACCTTTAGAGTGAATTGATATGCTTCTTCAACTTATTACAAGCTCACCATATTTAATTCCTCTTGGATACCTCATCTTAAACAGTTAATAGATCTCACCATGTTTTATTGATCAACTTCATTATGATCAATCCTAAATCAACTTGTTAAATTCTTTAGTCTAATATTTTCACATTCATATCTTTCATCATCAAATTTTATAATTTCTTCTCTAGGGATAAACTTAGCTTTCAATTTTGACACTATATTATCCCATCTTCAATATTTTATTTTCATCTTTTATTTCTTTGTAATGGTACTTCTTTCTACCACAACGCATCATGAACTTTTAAATTTGTCTTAACAAACTTTACCTTTTCTAGATCTAAAAGTTTCTCTTAAATTATTAGTTTTTATTTTAGTCAACTAATTATCAATTCCTCAAAATTTAAACTATTAGAATAATTAGGAATGCCAATCTAGATCTCTTACCAAAATTTAAAATAGCCTTCAACATTCTTGATCTTGATCTTCTCTAGATACACGACTTCTTATATCTTCTTCAACAACATCTAATAGGTTTTGTAGATTTACCATCATATCAAACATTATTCTACCATTCCAACAATGTTAACAACTCATTGATCTCTATCCACCCTTCATGAAAGCATTCTAATTTAGATCTTATGTAAACTACCCTCACAATTTGGTGGTTTATTTACAAACAAATTTCTAATTCTCCAAGGAATCTTCTACCTGACAACCTAATGTTGGAAAACTCTTAGATCCTCTTTCTTTAGGACTCAAACTAAGCTTTGTTACTGCTTTATGTAGCCATGGACAAAGGATCCAGTTAATGACTATCCAACCATGCAGTATAACTCAAATAACTCATAATTTCATATAGTGGAATTCACATAAACAAGAAATATGTTGAATAATGCTTTGTTGATTCATAGTCTAAAATTGCATTAAAACACTTTATCATTAGGCCTCACATTAAGGAGTAGGCTTCAACCTTCAATTAGAACTATAAATTACTCACAAACAAGTATGT
>VDFB02329538.1:0-35347 GCA_007258455.2 Sequoia sempervirens | reverse complement strand
TGAAATTGGGATGTTGATGTAATGGGGGGTGTGGATGATATGGGAAGTGTGAATGATGTTGAAAGTGGTTCCAAAATAGTGCTCATGTCATAATCAGAAGGGAGTTTAGTCCCTCTTTCTAATAGTTTGAGCATGTATTTTTGAGGATGGAGTTTCATCATGATGTTAACAATCTTGTGATTTTCAGGATTTTGAACCAACTCATTGATCTCATCTTGGGTCATACCATGAGGGTTTTTTGTGAGGTCTTCCACTTGTCCATCCTCTTGATGGTCTTGAGGGAGTGAAAGATTGGTCATAGGATTGCTTGATCCAATAGGATTCATATCAATGTTGGTTTGGCTGAGATCACTTGAGGTTGGTGTTTCTTTGTGAGCTTTCATGTCCTTGTGTTGAGATCTAGTTTGCACCATAAAATAGGGATCAATTTTTCAAGAATATAAGAGATGAACCTCTAATTCTTTAGAATGGTATATCTTTAGGTACAAAGGAGAAACTTTTAGGATGATTTAAATATCAAAAGGTGATAATGATATGGATGTAAGATGGATGTTTGATGGATGATTGGAACTGTTTGAGAAAATCTTGAAGGGTATGTTAAACTTTAGGACTTGATTTTGATGTTTGCTTTGGGATTGATTTGATTTGGATTTTTATTTTGATGGTGAACTCATAAAATATAAGAGGTTGGATGTTGTCCTAGAGTAGATTTTGTTCAACATATGCTAATTTGTCTAGGTGTGAGAAGAAGGATTCATCTAAGCACACCTATCCAAACAAGATGATTTTGATTGTTTTGATTTTGATTTTGGATAATGAACTCCTAAATCCCAAGATGTTAGATGTTATCAATGGATGAATGTTTTCACAAGTTTTCATAATTTGACTAAATATGTGGAGAAAAATGCATCTACACACATCTAATCAAACAAGATGATTTTGGATTGGTTTCAAATGATTTTCCCAAAGTTTAACATGGAGGATTTTTCCAAGATTTTCAAAGAGTTGATGATGAGATGATTTTGGTTTTGATGTTCAAATATGGATGAAGGTTTGATTTTGATCCTAAGTTTACCTAAAAAAGACACTTGCTTACTAGACCTCGGTTTTGAAGAACATGCTTTTCTCTAAACAAGATACTCAAACTCCCTAAAAATATTTGGGTTTTGAAAATAATAGAATGAATAAAAACCAAGATTGTTTCTTGAAACTTTCGTGTAGAAGTTAAAAAGCAATCTTCATCTAAATTTGTATAGCATTGAGAGACGCTTTTGGTGATAAAATTGAGATGAAATTCAAGTGCCTAGAAACCTCTAAGGATATGAATCCGAAGGGCAAGCAAGGGTATGTGAATTCTTTCAAGGATATTTTCTTCTCCTAAAGGGTTTAAGATTTTATGCTCATGTTAAATGTTTGTTTTCCAATATTTTTGATCAAGTAATGTGTCTTGTAACCAAGAACAATTAAAACCCTATGGATATTTGAGACAATATTTGTTGAGTCCCCACTTGGACAAGTCCATCTAACGCTTACTTTCAGTGGATGGTTAGATGCTTGACCCCACTGGCTCCCCTCCACAGCTCAACACTTCTTTCAGGGAAACCAAGCATTAATACCCATGAATCTCCCATGGCATACCTTTAATTTCTACTAAAATCCGTAAAAGTGTGGGGTGGCTTTAGAATGACCCTTCTTGCACCAACAAATAGATAGGGATTTTGGCCTTTCTACACAATCGTTCAAATTCAGACTTTCCATTCGTGGAGATTGACCCATGCGGCAAGATACCATTGGTGCCCTTCTCATCGGGACCAACTGTGTGATATTGGTTTTTTCTCCAATACCCACTTTTATATCCCGGCTGGAAATACACTTGGCTTTAGTGTGTTACTGGTTGGGTTGTTCCCTTGGGTGAGTACTTTTTCCCCAAGGTAGGCCCTCTAAGATAAATAATAGTGAGCAAACATATATGTAGTTCGATCAACCTTTGTTTAGAAACCAAGGGAGAACTCACACAACATGTTCCACTCACACTCACAAGATGTTTTGTTCAATTTTAAACCCAAAATGAAGTGTGGAGGCATTCACTTTATCCCAACGTAAGACCACCAAAAAGCCTTTTGATTCTCAAGATCACCGTGAGGCGCGAGAGAAGCGCATACGTCTTTTCAATGGTGTTAATTTGAGTAAGCAACCACAAAACAAAGTAGCACTTGTTCTTTTTAAGACCACGAAGCAAAAAGTGAATTATTTTAATAGCACCAAAGGAAATGTGAAGATTACCTTGTTCAATTGTTAAATCCGAAAAGCAACTCTAGTAAGTTTGTGTCCTAAAGTTCATTTTAAGCCCTTTTGTAACAAGAATTTGAAGTGTTCTTTTTAGAGCCCAAAAGGAAAATTAGTAGGTCCTAAGCATGAAAGATAACAAGATTTCTTAAGAGAAAAAAGTGAGTTCTCTTAGAGTGTTAAGAAAACACTAAAGTGTTCAAAAACACTTGGTATCATGAAAGAATGATATTATCATGCCTCTTTTCTTCTTTACTTCTAATCAAGCCAACCTACAAGAAAACTAGTCAGATCTGCAAAAACAAAGGTCAGGAGGTCAGAGAATAATCCAAATGATAAAAATTTGAAAAAAAGAACGTGTCATAAAACTAATTTTCACTTTTCACTTCCCTCTAGAGGTGGAACCTATGAAGGAGGTGCAATTTAAAATTTCTAGCAGTCCTATATAGTGACGCTTACCAGTCAGCGTCACTCTGTAGTAGGGACACAGAGCATGAAGGAGTCGCTATTTCAACTAGCAGTGGAGTTTGAAGTTTAGAAAGATTCTAGTGGGTGAAAAAGGCTCAATGGTGCACTTTGGAAATTTGAATCTCAGGCGAGAAACAGAGACCGTCAAAGTTTGGAGTTTGTAGCGGTGTGACACAACAACACTGGAGTCCTAGCGGTTCTAAACTACGATGCTAGTCTATCAGCGGTGGAGTTCCCTATAGAGACAAAAACAACAAAAAAGCACATAATTTGGTGAAAAAATGTGATTAGAACTTCTGGTAGCACTCCTTCTAGCGCAAAAATGTGAACCAAGATTCCAAAATTGTATAAACACAAGAGACAAACAACATATTAGATCAAATGCAAGTTAGTATCATGATTCCCCAAGAAATCCATTTGAATTACAAAGGAAAATAAGTGAAATGAAGAACATAAACAAGCATAAACCAAAGATGTTAAATCCTATTCAAATGCAAAGAAAAATTTTAATCTCTTGGGGGAGTTGGTGTCAATTTGATGTGGAAATTGGCCCTTTCCCAACTCCTATGCAAGCCTTGGTGATTTGATGAAGATGCGATCCACTTTGTTGTTGATTGAAGTGTTCTCCAAGATGAAAATCTGCATAACCTAGCTAAGATTGGATAAAGATGGATGAAAATTGCTATGGATTTGAGTATAATAACTTTTCTCAAATTGTGGATGCTAAAATGAGGAAAGAGACCTCTTATTTATAGAATGATAGGATGGAGAAATGCCCAAAATGGAGCAATGTGGGACTAACATTCAACTAATGGCAAGGTGCCACTTTTCCAAATGTGATGGATGGAGGATGTGCACATTTTGATGAATGTCCCCATAAATGCAATTAGGTGATATTTGAAAATGGTGAAATGACATGTAAGAGGGAAATGAAATGCCTTAAATGCCACTTGGCTCAAGGAAAAAGGACTTGTTAGGTGAAGTAAATGCCTTTTTGGAAGGACAAATTCCACTTGAATTTGAATTCAAATTTGAGAGAATATTCCTCCATTATGCCATGTTGAGAGAAAATAGAGATTTAATAAATGAATTAAATCTATTTTCATGTGCAAGTGGCAAAAGCTAGAGGATGGGACACGGATTAGGATTAAATTAATCAAAGGTTAATTAATTTAATGAAGGATTAGATGATGTGACAAATTTGACTTAGATTTATAGGTTAATTTAAATAAAATATGAGAAGAATGTGATACAAAGATTAATTAAATAAAAGATTTTGATTTATTGAATTAAGGGGGATGAAGTTAGATTAAACTAAATAAGGTTTTAATTTATTTAATTTAATAGGTGGACTTTAGAGATTTAATAAAAAAAATGAATTATTTAATTAAATAGGGAAATAGGGTTAATTAGATCAGATTGGTTGATTTAATTAACAAGGGAGAAAGGCTTAATTAGATAAAATGCTTTATTTAATTAAGAGAGGAAAATTGATGAATTTAATCAAATAAAGGTATTCGATGAAATGGTTAGACTGAAGGGTGATTGAGGGTGAAATGGTGTTAGTAATCGGGATCAAGTATGTAGGTATATATTTCCATGTCTACATTTTGCCCCTCTTTGAAGCAAAGTACTCGTTACGTTGATTCAAAGAATAAATTGTCTCGATCAAAATCCAAAATTTTCTGATTTTAAAATTTGCCCCACTGCTGCCCTGACGAGAGAAAACATGCCAATATATTGCCCCCTCGAGAGATCGAACGAAAAGCTTGATTTTTGGGTGATCTCGCGAAAAAGAGGACAAAGTGTTCGGTGGGTCTGGAAAGGCTCTAGGAGGTCAAAAGATGAGATAAAACACAAAAAATGATGCAAAACGGCCTTTGGGTGGGAAAAAACGAGATCGGGGGTCCAAAACCCTAATAGGACAGCTAAACGGGGTAAAAAACCCTAATTTGCAAGCTTAAATAGGCCTTGAGGGGCCACTTCCAATTCATTTTCACATTTAGCCTTAGGAGATCTTGTGATTCTGAGCTCTAACTCCTTGACAAGATGGCACAACAATAGCTCCCAATGCGCATTTTCGACCGATTCTGAATGTACCAGAGACTTCCTGGCACTGGACCACCAGTGAGTCAACTTGACTCAAGCTTATTTTCTATTTTTTCATGCTCATTTAATGCTTTCGAAACTAGGTCTCTAGGCGTGGTGCCATATTGCACCACTAAAACTTTCAAACTCCACCGCTCGGTGTTTAAGGTACACTGCCATCCCAAGGTGCTATTTGGAGTTTAGGTCTAAACTCCAAACTCTTATGCTTTCATAAAGTGCATCGCCGTGATGGATTTTGAAATCTCCTACGTAAACTACGCCACTTTGGCAAATGGCACCGCCACGGTGCAATTTGAGGATTTGGAAACCATAGTGTCGCATTTTGCAAATTTCAAACTGCACTGCCTTCACAAGTAGCGATGTTGGGGTGATTTTTTGAATGTTGAAACAAGTTCGGTCAAAGATCTTTTTGATGAATTTTAACATAGTGGCTTTTCCTGATGTAGGAGGAGGTGAGAGAGATTTATTCACGCAAGCACATGTCTTGAGATATTTTTGGGTATTTACGCGATCTGACCAAGAGGGAGCAAGAGCACCTAGGAGATATGGGGATTTGGTACATCACCTATGCACCGCCCGTGCAGACACACCTGGGCATGATGACAATGCCTGCCAAGAGGTGGCACAGTGAGACCTCCTCTTTCCATTTTCCAACTAGCTAGGCCACAGTCACGTTAGAGGACGTGTGGAAAATTTTGAGATTACCCATCCATGGCGAGCGGGTGATCTATGACATGGTTGTTGGGACATACGCCTGCTATGATGTCATGGAGACTGATCAGATTATATTTTGTGAGGGGCAGATCAAGCTAGAACGCCACAGGGCCCTGCACTCACCCTACCGTTTGGTGATTGTTGTGATTATATCAGGCCTTATTGCCCCAAATCGGCGAGGCCAATATTTCAGTCCTAGTTGGGAGCTTGCTTGGGAGCGAATGGTTCGATGGCGATCGACACTTTTTGCATGGGACCCAGTTTTACTAGCCTCTCTTTACATAGAACTTCACGAGTTCACCCATTTAGATGGAAAAGCACTTGGGGTGGGAGTCATGCTCCTACATATCTAGGCTTGGGAGCACATCCCTGTGCTTTGTCCATGAGTCATTCTTGTTCTGATGGTGCCAAATGATCCAGTGGTCTGGAATTACAAAGGGGGTCTTTCTTTTACCCATATAGGAGAGCACAAGATTCCTCATTGGAGGAGGGTCCTCGATGACATGCGAGTGTTCCAATGGAGGCCATACCTTGGGCAGCTAGGATGGTTTGATGACGCACAACAGTTGTTCTTTTCTCAACAGGATCACCTCATGTAGGGGCGAGAGCATACTATGATTGAGATGTACCTTCCTAGGAGGGTCCAGCGATAGTTTGGTGAGCCATAGGATTGGCCCGATGATCAGTATGTGGCTATCTTTGTGAGGACAGTGAGTCAGGGCTCCTAGGGGTGATACATACTTTCCCATGAGGGAGTGGAGAGCTTCAGGCTTCTGGTGGCCCACCTGTGGCCATACAACCAGGGAGAGGAATTTTCGGGAGTCACACAGGCTAAAGAGATTGGTTTAGGCCGCCATTGAGGCTTACAGTTCTAGGTGTACCATTTGCTCAATGGAAAGGTAGAGGTAGGGGGAAGGCCGAGGTTGAGGAGCACATGATCAGGATTAGGGAGGTTGTGGGCCACCACCGGTGCACTAGGTATAGGTTCGGGCAGTTCAGGATGAGCTGATTCAGGATCAACTAGTGGGAGAGCAGAGGTAGGAGCAGGGTTCGGGGCACCATGACAAGATCTCAACACCGCCCAGGGATGGGGAGCAGGATCAGCCCCACGCGCAACCACCACTATAGCCAGATCCTAGGGATGGGTAGATTTTGCAGTTGCAGGCCCAGGTATAGGCACTGATAGCTGAGAGAGATCAGGCTAGGGCTGAGCGGGACCAAGCCATTTTGCAGAGGCAAGCCACAGAGTTACAGGCGGTAGCAGAGATGGGTCACCGAGAACAGCTAGAGGGCATGGCCGCCTCCTCCTCTCGGAACATAGTATCACTCCAAGATTATAGAGAGGCCGTTTGAGAGGCCGATTACTACAAGATGCACTACCATCAGGCTATACCAAGAGCAGCTCGAGTGCTGTATTTTTCATAGAGGACCAGCCATAGGCCAATAGAGCAGCACGAGGAGGGAGTAGGTGGCGAGGGCAGCAGCCAACAGGGCTAGGCCTTTATTTTTTATCAGAGACAATATTATTTTTGCACCATTTGGGCTCATTTTTGATAGCCCCATAGGACAATTGTACTTATTGACATACACTTGTACATTGACCCGATTTTGGTATCATGACAGTATATATTTGATGATATATGAGATGATGATTTTGATGTGATATGATATGTGATGTATTTATGGGTGCCTTATCTTCTATATGCTTATGATTCTATATGATGATGCAATGTGATGTATGATGTTATGTTGTTATGATGTGATGTAGTGATTGATGGATGGATGCATTTCTTTTTCAATATCTTTTTATACACTTTTTATGATGATTATGTATGGATGGTGCAAATGTTATGCTATGTAATTGCTAAGACTAACAGATCTATATTTATGCAATGTTTGTAATTTCCTCATGTATGATATACATTTTATGATGTTATGGTGATGTTATGGTGTTATGATATGATGATGTTTTATGATATGATATCATGGTTATGATATGCAAATGATATGTGATGATATGATGATATAAACATCTTATGAGATAATGCTATGATAATGATTTGATGATGCAGATGTTTTATGGGATGAATGATTTATGTAATGTTTAGAATAACCAATCTATATGTATGGAAATGAATATATGTTTCTATATGATATGTTGTATGAAATATGCAATATGCTGATGGTTCATGGATGTAGGATGGATGCAATGATATGCAATTGGTATGATATGTAATGTGCAATATGATGACGATTTATTGATGCAGGATGGATGCAATGATAATGAATAACTGTCACGATACCATGTTAGTGCGAAAAGCAAGAGATAGAAGAAATCAAGAGATTCCAATAAGACATGAGATGATGATGATGATGATTTTCTTGCCAAGGAGTTGGGATTTTAAAAGGGCTAATTACCTTATGTTTGATAACACACATAGGTACGATGCATGAAGGTATGAAGAACCGGGATGACGTTGTACCTAGTGTGATGGACTTTGACTTGGCAATCAAATAGGAGTATCCTTGTTCACACCTGTCATATAGAAACCTTACTAGGATGCACTTTAGGTACTCAAAACATCTCAGACCAAAAAATAGGAAAGCAAGCCTTCCTATGTGGTCAACAAGATATGTAAAACACCTTCCATACACACCTAATAAAGAAAGTATTCCCCAAGGTTATATTACAAAGGAATCCAACAAGAACAGTAGATAAAAATATAATGATCATTGCCCCATTCCTATCTCTCTAAATCATTTTGTTCAGGATATCATCGAGAGGTCCTTGGAATGAGTGCAAATAAGATAAATCAACAGATCAAGATAAAGCAAACAAACAAGCTAATGTTCTTCAAGACCACTAGCCAAGACTAAACTATGATGATGCCTGATGTTGATGTCCATTGTAGGAAGGATGCATCCTAGGACATGACGATATCAGATCATTTGATATGGGACTGATTGGATGATAGGCTATTCACACGAAGAGTTGACCAACTTGTTTACGTACTAACCTAAACCTTAGACTTTGACGTTTTTAGTTTTCACTTTTAACCTACGAGGCTTGTTTCTGATTGTATCACCAAATGTTGGGGATGATGATTGATTTCTTGTGAGTGATGTTTATTGCGGGTGAAAGCGAGATGGGAATGGATTTTTTTAAATATTTGGATGTTTTTGATGCTTTTTGAAATGTTTTGAGGTTGTTTTTGGTATTTTTGAGATTTTCAGATGTTTTGATTTTCAATTTTTCAATTTTTTTGGGCTTTTCTAAAATTTTGACCAAGAGACTAACCTAAGGACCTATCCTAGGGGCCTCGGGGGCTAATCAACAGATTAGCCTTGCCTACATTAGACATGCAGAGACCACGTAGTTCAATTGACACAAACTTGATTATTGATGAGATATGAGCAAATGGATTATCAATTTATTATGACAGACTCCTAGAGGACTGACCTAAGTGTCTCGAGGGATGATGAAAGATCAACCTTTCCTACATTCAAGGCTCAAAGACCCATAGTTCGACAAGACAAATCTTTTTTTGACTTTTTGACTGACTTTTCGACTTGTTTTTGAATTTTGATATGATTTGGATGTTTTTTGATTTTTTGATTTTAGGATCTCAAGAACATACACGAATCTGATTTGATGAGAACATGGTGCAATAGTCTACTCCTAATAAAGGTAGGACAAACTAACCTTGAGAATGGGCCGAGTAGTACTAGGAGGGATCATGACACGAACATAAGACCAAACTATGATACAGATTCCGAATGGATGGGTGATGAATGGAGATATGGAATGTGATGGATGATGGAAGCTTGATGAAGGAATGATGTAGAATAGGCCATGAAGATCCTGGTGGATGGAAAGTACTTATTTACACAAGGCACTTGTTTTCCAGGTTTTCACCAAGGTACTTGCCCAAAGCGCCACCGAAGTGGTTTTCACTAGACGATGTTTTTTCTCTTTACTGTTTTTGATTCTTTTCTAATTTTCTAATTTTTTGGTTATCACCGAGATGCCTGTTTGCCAGGTTTTCACCAAGATGGCCAGTTTTTTAGGACATTTTCTAATTTTTTTGATTTTTTGGTTCTATACCTTGAAAAATTGAGGCATAATTTTTTTTTTAAGATGGGAGTTGTTCATGGGCTCCTATAGAGGCTTGCCTTGAGGTGTTGATAACTGATATTCCCCTAACTTATAGCTTGCTATGATAACAAATGGTCCCAACTAGTTGGGCTCAAATTTTCCTTTGCCATTTGGGTTTGGAACATTTTTCTATTTCTCTTTTAATACCAGTTCTCCGACTTGGAAAGTCCTGCATCTAATCTTCTTATTAGAGCTCCTCTTGAGTCCGTTATGATAGACTTGCAAATGATTTAAAGCATCTATACGCCACTCATCCAATAGCTCCAGCTCATTCAGTCTTGATACTTGGTATTCTTCATCCGTGATGAGGTTTTGTAGTGATATTCTTAATGACGAAAGCTCAATCTTGATGCATAGTACTTCCTTTGATCCATAGAACAGGGAAAATGGAGTGGCACCTGTTGGTGTACGGATGCTAGTTCGATAGGCCCAGAGGGTGGGATTTAGCTGTAGGTGCCAATCATGACCTGTGTCATTGACTGTCTTTTTGAGGATTTTCAGAATGGTTTTATTGGTGGATTCTACTTGGCCATTTCCAGGGGATAATATGGAGTGAAAAAGTGATGTATTTTTAATTTTTCACATAGGTCACAGACCTCCTGATTCTTGAAAGGTGTCCCATTGTCTAAGATAATATCTTTGGGAATATTGTATCGGCATATGAGATAGTTCAGGATGAACTTAGATATCTGCTTTCCAATGACATCTGTCATGGGGATGGCTTCCACCCACTTGGTAAAGTACTCAATGGCGGTTATGTTGAACTTATGGCCATTGGATGAGGTTCGAGTGATTTTCCCAATGAGATCAATCTCCCACTACGAAAAGGGCCATGGTGTGACGTAGAGTGGTAGGGAAAGACAATCTCTTAAGAGCTTCTCTCAAATACTCTTAGATAGACTCCTTAATACACCATACAAGTAATGAGCAACTTAAGCACTATATTAACTCCACACACCCAAATGCAATCAGGAGGCTTGGAAATGACTCAGAATCTCTTAACATGGCTAAACTAAGCCAACAAACAAGATGGTGCAGGAGCACCTAGGCTGACCTCCACCTTGTTTGTCTTCAATTTTGGCTTGTACCTAACCTTAGCCAAGTCAGGATGTTTGTGAGTTTGATTTGGACCTTAGAAGGTCTTGTATTTGTGTGATGGGTTGGTCATTAGGACTAAAACCATCCTAGTGTTGTTATGTTGTTAAATTTTTCTTTGATTTAGCTTTGGACAACATGTGTTAGTATATAATGCATTAAATGTGTTCAAGCCACATTCTCATTGTGGAAGATGCCATACGAAAGTAAAGGAGTTGATGGTTTGAAGCAAGGAGATTGAGGTCCTAAAATTTAGGATCATAACATAGAGATAAGTTGCAAAATGTTGTTGTGGAAGTTGCATGACCGCAGTTGTGGAGTTGCATGTAACTTAGTGGGATTGGAATCCCTAGAAAGCAGGAGTAAGTGCTCGATCAACTTCCTTTGAATGGGGAAAAGGCATCCAAATAGGGATGATGACTCCTAGAAACAATTAGTGATCATTGTAATCAAAGTTTTTGGTGTGGAATAGAAGACAGTTTTGTAGATTTCTGTGTTTTCTGAAAATACCGTGTGTTTTTGAGAAACAGTGATATCAAAGGGCATTATACTACTATTTTAGTGTTGTGTTTATGTTCATTGGATAGTGTAGAGAATATTTCATTTGATAATTAGGTAGCTTAGGGTAGAGTTATTGTTTTGAGTTCATAGATTAGATTGTAGAGGCTTATTTTCTCTGTTTTGAGCAGTGAGGTTAAGAATGGCTCCCCCATAAACTCTGTCATCAGGATTTCCCTGAGACTAGCAGAATATGAAAGGGGAGCCACTCATTTGTAAATATTTAGCAATAGGTAGTTTAGGGAATGAAGCAGATATTTGTAATCTCAAACCGTAGGTGAGCTAGGAATGCATGGTTAGGAGTTTGAGAGAAGAAAAGTGAAGAACTCAGGCAGGGGCAGAAGGTACTGTACAGAAATAGTACGGTTTTAGGTAGGTTTTAGACACATTTTGACATACTGAAAGGATTGAGGCTTGAACAATCCATTGATGTAAGAAACCAACAAGAGATCCTTGAAACCCTAGAAAATAGGCCAATTAGCCCTTCTACCCAAGATTGAAGGAATCCACCGTATGGTACAAACAGAGGCTTGAAACCCTAGTAAAGATTTAAAAGTCCAAAAAGGGTATCAGGAAATCAATTTTATTTGATAAGTTGTTTGGCAGATTTAAGTAAGAAAAGCCAAAAAGGGACTGGTAAGGGCTAGTAAGAATTAGGCCTCTCCTAGGCAAGATCTTGAGATCGGGTAAAGTGGAAGCTAAAGAACCTCCAAAATGTATCCAAGTGGACATGAAATGCAAGGAGACAACATCTTCAACTCCCCTACAAACAGTTCTAGCAAGTTGAAGAAGTTGGCACTTAGAACCTTCTAAGTCCAAGGAAGAGTAATCAGTTGCAAAGAAGGTGTTGATCTTCCAAAGGTAAAGCACAAGTGGAGAACTCTTTGAGAAGAGTTGGAGCAGGACTAGGATAGTCTTCTAAGCTCAACAAGAACCCTTGGTAGTAGGTTCTAGGCAGGAGACAGTGGAAAGTCTTCTAGAAGTTAGTGCAAGCAACCTTTGGTCATATCATACACCATATTGGTATCAGAGCAACGTTGGATTCAAGTCTTGTGATTGATGTTGCAGCCCACTGAGTGAGTAGGAGAGAACACACCAGAGAAAGGAACCATGGTGACTAATGCAGAGTTGGCTAAAAAGGTAGAAGAGCAAGAGGAAGATAACCGGTTGCTGAGAGAAAGGTTATCTCAAGTGGAGAAGCTCTTGGATGAAGTCCATGAGACAGTAGATAATGTGAAGGACAAGATAAAGCAGAAGGAAAAGCAGGAAGCCAAGGAAAAAGAAGAGGATTTGGAGGAGGAAGCTCCAAAGCCTGATCCTATTCTTGCTGAAGAACCATTTTTGAAGGAATTGCAAGCCTTAAGTGGTAAAGCATTGGAGGGTGTGCCAATTTTCAGTGGACAAATGGACCCTAATTCAGTTGTAAACTGGATTGAGAGCATTGAAAATCACTTTGAATGTGATGGCATAACAGAGGCCCAAAAGGTAAAGGTGGCCAAGTCAAGGTTGAGAGGAGCAGCTCTCACATGGTGGAAGTTTGTACAATCTGAAAGAGAGAAAGAAGGCAAAGGTCCCATAGTTTCATGGAGAGGAATAGTAACTAAGATAAGGCAGACCTATCTCCCTGATGATTATGAAGTTCAGTTGCATAGGAGAAGACACAATCTGAGGCAAAAAGATATGGATGTTCAAACATACACAAAGGAGTTTCAAAAATTGTGCCTTAGATCAAAGGTGGTTGAAGATGAGAGCATCAAGCTAGCAAGGTACCTAAATGGACTCAAGTGGTCTATCCAAGAAGACGTGAGTTTAGTAAACTTCAAAATAGTCCGCTAATGCTATCAAATGGCTTTGAAGATAGAGGAGAAAGGAAAAAAGAAACAAGAGCAAAACCCCAAAAGCAGAGGTAAAGGAAAGGACAGCAGAGGAAAAAGAGGAAGTTATAGTGGAAGGAGTTCAGAACCAAGAGCCCAAGGAGAAGTCTGATTTTCAGAACAACAAGAAGGAAGCTCTAGTAGAGGTGGTAGAGGAAGAGGTTTCAGCTCTAGAGGAAGAAGTGGTGGACAAGGAAGAGGCAGCTACTTCACTAATATAAAATGTTACCATTGCAACCAATTGGGACACCCGGCCTATAGATGTCCAGAGAAAGGTAGTACTTCTCATGGAGGAGATAAGAGGACTAATCTGATTCAAGATGAGACTACTGCAGTAGATAAGCATCCTGAAGTTCCATTGAAGTCAGAGGAAGGTGAGAATCTCATGATGAGGAGGACTTTGATCAAGGAACCGGTGAAAGAAGAGCCAAGCCAAAGGAGGTCCTTGTTTAGGATAAGGTGCAAGATGATGGGGAAAGTGTGTAAGGTCATTATAGACTCAGGTTCTATTGACAATATTGTGTCAGAGGAGGCAGTCAGCAAGCTGAAGTTGACAAGGATACCCCACAACAATCCTTACAAGGTCACATGGCTCAATAAGGGTCAGCATGTCTTGGTGAATGAACAAACATGGGTGGAGTTCTCAATTGGTAGGTACAAGGACAAAGTTTTGTGTGATGTGTTACCTATGGATGCATGCCACTTGCTCCTAGGTAGACCATGGCAATTTGACCGCCAAGCTGTGCATGATGGAGCTAAGAATTCATATACCTTCAAGAAAGACAATGTAACCTTCAAGATTCAGTCTTTGCTAGAAGACACAGAGGTGCAAACAACAGGTTCTAAACTGCTCTTAGCTGGTGAAAAGGAGTTCTTAAAAGCCTTGGAAGAAGGAGAAGGAGTTGGCTATGCAGTGATGATCAAGCCAAGAGAGGTGAGCAAAGAGAAAGCAGCTAAAAAGCAAGAGTTACCCAAGGAGATACAGGAATTGTTGCAGACCTATGAAGGTATTGTAAGTAGTGGTCAACCAGCAACATTACCTCCTAAAAGAGCCATAAGTCATAGGATAGACTTGATACCAGGAGCTACCCTTCCAAACAAAGAAACCTACAAGATGACACCTCAACAAAATGAGGAAATAGCCAGGCAGATTCAAGAACTTCTTGACCAAGGTCTCATTAGGAAAAGCATTAGCCCGTGTGTAGTTCCCACTGTCTTAGCACCCAAAAAGGGAGGAGAATGGAGGCTTTGTACTGATTCCAGGGCAATAAACAAGATAACCATCAGGTATAGGTTCCCTATCCCTAGGATTGAAGATCTCATGGATTGTCTAGGTGAAGCTAGGTACTATACCAAGATAGATTTAAAGAGTGGTTACCACCAAATTAGGATACATGAGGGAGATGAGTGGAAAATAGCCTTCAAAACCAATGAGGGTCTCTATGAGTGGCTATTTATGCCATTTGGCTTGTCTAATGCCCCCTCCACATTCATGAGACTCATGAATGAAATCCTCAAGGACTACATTGGCAAGTTTGTAGTAGTTTATCTTGATGATATACTAATCTATAGCAGAACAAGAGAGGAGCACCTCCAACATATTAAGTTGATTTTCAAGAAGCTGCAGGAGGAGAATCTGATGATCAATCTGGAAAAGTGTGAGTTCATCAAAACAGAGCTGGTGTACCTTGGATTTGTGCTATCACATGGAAACTTGAAGATGGATAGCAGCAAAGTGGAAGCAATCCTCAATTGGCCTACTCCAAAGACAGCAACAGAGGTAAGAAGCTTCCATGGTCTTGCTCAATACTATAGGAAATTCATAAGGCAGTTTAGTGCTATTTGTGCTCCTATGTTGGATACCATTAAAGGAGGAATGAAAACCAAGTTTGTATGGAATGAGCAAGCTAACAAGAGTTTTGAGTTGCTGAAGGAAAAGATAGCTACCCAACCTGTTTTGGTGTTGCCAAGCTTTGAAAAGCTATTCACCATTGAGTGTGATGCAAGCAATGTAGCTATTGGAGCTGTTCTCAGTCAAGAGGGAAGACCGGTGGCTTTTCATTCAGAGAAGTTAAGTGAAGCCAAGAAGAAGTACTCTTCTTATGACCTTGAGATGTATGCATTGGTCCAGGCTTTAAGAAAATGGAGGCACTATTTGCTTCCCAAGGAATTCATTGTGTATTCATACAACCAAGCACTCAGTTTCCTGGATTCACAAGAGAAGTTGAGTCACAGACACATGAAATGGGTGGAGTATTTGCAAGCTTACACCTTCAATATCAAGCACAAGAAAGGAGCTCTCAACAAAGTGGCTGATGCCTTGAGCAGAAGAGTCCTCACAATTCAGGAAATTCAGTTGAAGAGCATGGGAATAGATCATTTCAAAGATCTATATGCAGATGATGAAGACTTTGCAGATATTTATAAGGTATGTCTTGAGTACAAGAATCATTTCCATAGCAAATATGCTGAATATACCTTGCAAAGTGATCTTTTGTTTAAAGGAAATCAGCTTTGTGTTCCTAGAGGTTCTATTAGGGAAAACTTGATACAAGAGAAGCATAATGGTGCATTGAGTGGTCATTTTGGGATCACCAAAACTCAGGAACTGGTTCAGAGGTTTTATTTTTGGCCTAGGATGAACTTAGATATCAGGAGGTATGTGGAGAGTTGTGTAGTGTGTCAAAAGGCCAAAGGCACTTCCTCAAATGCAGGCTTATACCAGCCACTACCTATCCCTTCTAGGCCATGGGAATGCTTGAGTATGGACTTTGTAGTTGGGTTACCCAAGACAAGGCAAGGTATGGATAGTGTTTATGTTGTTGTAGATAGATTCAGCAAAATGGCTCACTTTGTGCCATGTAAAACAACCAATGATGCCAGTCAAATAGCCTCTCTTTTCTTCAAAGAGATAGTAAGGATTCATGGCTTACCAATCAGCATTGTATCAGACAGAGACACCAAGTTTATGAGTCACTTTTGGAAGACTCTTTGGCAAAGAATGGGCACCAATTTGTCCTTTGGATCTGCATACCATCCCCAAACTGATGGTCAAACCGAAGTTGTGAATAGAACTCTTGGAAATCTCTTGAGATGCTTGACCAAGGAGTATGGTCAACAATGGGATCAGATTATTGGGCAAGCTGAATATGCCTATAATGACACTGTAAATAGATCAACAGGGAAGAGTCCCTTTGAAATTGTATATGGCTTACATCCTAGAGGTGTTTATGAACTGAGAGAGTTGAAGGATGGAGTCAAGGGAAGTGGATATGCTGATGACTTTGCTTATGCAATGCAGGAAATTCATGACATAGTCAGAAAGACACTAGCAGAAAACACCATGAAACATAAGATTAAGGTGGATGAGCATAGGAAAGAAGTTCAATTCAATCTTGGTGACTTGGTGATGGTGCATTTGAACAAGTCTAGACTGCAGAAAGGAGTCCCTAATAAGTTGCAAATGAAGAGGATAGGTCCCTGTCCTATCTTGGAGAAGTATGGCAACAATGCTTTCAAAGTGCAATTACCAGATGACAATGGATTGTCCCCTATTTTCAATGTTGCATACCTAGTCCATTACAAAGGACCACCACTAAATATGGATCAGACCATCCAAGAAGTCATCCAAGATGTGGAAGAACACAAACTACCCCCTGCTACAGTCAAACAAGCTGACAAGATATTGGATACTAGGGTCTATAAAAAGACTAGAACCAAAGAATATAAAGAACATTTGATTAGAAGGCATGGACAACCTGATGTAGATGTAGTGTGGATCAAGGAGGCAGAGTTCAAGAATTTGGGCATTGATCTCAACTTGCTCAATCCAAGGGTGGATTGAAAATTTCTGTTTTGAGGAGGATGGTGCAGGAGCACCTAGGCTGACCTCCACCTTGTTTGTCTTCAATTTTGGCTTGTACCTGACCTTAGCCAAGTCAGGATGTTTGTGAGTTTGATTTGGACCTTAGAAGGTCTTGTATTTGTGTGATGGGTTGGTCATTAGGACTAAAACCATCCTAGTGTTGTTATGTTGTTAAATTTTGCTTTGATTTAGCTTTGGACAACATGTGTTAGTATATAATGCATTAAATGTGTTCAAGCCACATTCTCGTTGTGGAAGATGCCATAGGAAAGTTAAGGAGTTGATGGTTTGAAGCAAGGAGATTGAGGTCCTAAAATTTAGGATCATAACATAGAGATAAGTTGCAAAATGTTGTTGTGGAAGTTGCATGACCGCAGTTGTGGAGTTGCATGTAACTTAGTGGGATTGGAATCCCTAGAAAGTAGGAGTAAGTGCTCGATCAGCTCCCTTTGAATTGGGAAAAGGCATCCAAATAGGGATGATGACTCGTAGAAACAGTTAGTGATCATTGTAATCAAAGTTTTTGGTGTGGAATAGAAGACAGTTTTGTAGATTTCTGTGTTTTCTAAAAATCCCATGTGTTTTTGAGAAACAGTGATATCAAAGGGCATTATACTTACTGTTTTAGTGTTGTGTTTATGTTCATTGGATAGTGTAGAGCATATTTCATTTGATAATTAGGTAGCTTAGGGTAGAGTTATTGTTTTGAGTTCATAGATTAGATTGTAGAGGCTTATTTTCTCTGTTTTGAGCAGTGAGGTTAAGAATGGCTCCCCCATAAACTCTGTCATCGGGATTTCCTTGAGACTAGCAGAGTATGAAAGGGGAGCCACTCATTTGTAAATATTTAGCAATAGGTAGTTTAGGGAATGAAGCAGATATTTGTAATCTCAAACCCTAGGCGAGCTAGGAATGCATGGTTAGGAGTTTGAGAGAATAAAAGTGAAGAACTCAGGCAGGGGCATAAGGTACTGTACGAAAACAGTACGGTTTCAGGTAGGTTTTAGACACATTTTGACATACTAAAAGGATTGAGGCTTGAACAATCCATTGATGTAAGAAACCAACAAGAGATCCTTGAAACCCTAGAAAATAGGCCAATTAGCCCTTCTACCCAAGATTGAAGGAATCCACCGTACAATACAGACAGAGGCTTGAAACCCTAGTAAAGATTTAAAAGTCCAAAAAGGGTATCAGGAAATCAATTTTATTTGATAAGTTGTTTGGAAGATTTAAGCAAGAAAATCCAAAAAGGGACTGGTAAGGGCTAGTAAGAATTAGGCCTCTCCTAGGCAAGATCTTGAGATCGGGTAAAGTGGAAGCTAAAGAACCTCCAAAATGTATCCAAGTGGACGTGAAATGTAAGGAGACAACATCTTCAACTCCCCTGCAAACAGTTCTAGCAAGTTGAAGAAGTTGGCACTAAGAACCTTCTAAGTCCAAGGAAGAGTAATCAGTTGCAAAAAAGGTGTTGATCTTCCAAAGGAAAAGGACAAGTGGAGAACTCTTTGAGAAGAGTTGGAGTAGGACTAGGATAGTCTTCTAAGCTCAACAAGAACCCTTGGTAGCAGGTTCCAGGCAGGAGACAGTGGAAAGTCTTCTAGAAGTTAGTGCAAGCAACCTTTGGTCATATCATACACCACAAGACTTCTCACTTGGGAACACTCTTTCATCTATCGCTGCCATATTAGGCCTTGTAGCCCTTGTAGCCCTATCTAATGGGACAGTCAACATAAAATCCTTCTAATGACTGAAACCAGACCAAACTCACTGGTTTTTGACACTTGATACTATCCTCCACAAACCCTCAAAACCACAAGTTTTGACTCCAACACAAAAGGCAACAAATGACCTATTTTCTAACGCTACAAGGAGGCCTAAAAGACACTTTTCAATGCAAGTATGGTTACCTTGGTACACCCCAACACCCCTAAGCCAATGAATACATTCCTATGCCTTCAAAAAACTCATTCCAACTGATCCCAAGTGACACAAAACAGAAATACCACAAATCTTGCCTCAAATCAGATTTTTGCAACAAATTTTGGCTTGTCACATAGAGATGCCAAGCCTAGGGTTGCTCAAAAGTTGCACCAAAACCCCTTCCATCCTCCAAGACCTTCAAGAACATAAATTACATGATCTTCCATGCCTTCCCACCAAAAATCAGGCCATGAGCAAGTGGATTTGGCGAGTTAGAAAGCTTTTTAGACCAAACCTGAATGTTGAGGGTTTTCCAAACCACTTTCAGTAAAATGCGGATATCTCTTTCAATTCTTAATGAAAAAGGCTCAAACCACTGCAAAAAGAAAGGTAGTTCAATCCTCTATCAATCCATTATGGTATTATTCCTGTACAATATGTAATAAGTCCGTACCACATGTTTTAGCACCAATTTTACACACAGAAAATGAAGGAAAACATGGTTTCTTTTTATTCAAACTTTCTCCAAACTTCACCATCAACATGCCTCGACCAAAAGATTCCTATTTAAACCTTTGACACCTCTTTCCAATTCCCTCCAACTGATTTTTGAATTAGTTGGACATTGGAAACAACTAATTTTTTTTAAATATTCCAAACTAGACTCCTAATTGCCTAGTTAAGGCAATTTATACTACTCCCAAGAAGCCCGATTACAATGAACGTTTAAAAGGTGTTAAAAAACCACAAAACACATCAAAAAAATCAAGGAGACTCCCCTCAAATACCTAGTTACACCAAGGCATCTTAATTCCTTAACTTGCCTAGATGCACCAAGTTCACATGGTGAGGAAGGAGACCTTGTTCTTACAACCAGACTTGACTCCAAACCCAAAACTTGTTACGAAACATGAAAGATGGTTCTTGGAACCTTATTACATCCCAAACTTCTTGACAACAAACAATACCTCCAAGTGGCATGGAGACCCCAAGGTGCTCCCAATTACATTGTGATTGGTCTTTTTAGACCTTATTAAGCCTAAATAAGCACAAGACATTCTTATTCCATCCTAGACTTCATTGTCATCATGACATTTTTTGAACCTTCAAGGACTCTTTTCCCTTTCATTCCAAGGTGTAGGTGCCCCTGCACCATGGTGTGGTGATGGGATGAAGTTCTTGAGCTGGAGCATGGATGAGGTCCCCATGTTGCTGACATTATAGGCACCTTTTGACGTAGTCATGTGCTTCTCTTTCCATTGTAGGCCAATAATACCCTATCCACAGCAATTTTTGTTAGAAACCAAGATCTGAAATGCAAACCAGAAAAACCTTCCGCAGAAGAGAAAAATAGAAAAAGCAAGAGCTTTGCAAAAAGATGTGCAAATAATAATATTCAGGAATACTTAATTACAAGATATGATTTGCTTTATAAAAGAAAAGATGCATAACCCTAATCTTATCTTGAGAAACAAGATAGCTCAACAAGATAAGGATGAGAATAATAAACCTAGGAATTAAATATTACCTAAGTACAGTTATGCAAGTGTAATTAAATATTAATTACACCAACACCCCCCATAAGTGCAACTTAGGAGGAATAAAAAAGCATGCACCTAAAACTAGGACGAATGCAAGAAAGCATGAATGGGTCCCGACAAGACCTGATTAGGTACCCATGTACAAATGCAATAATGAGGTAGAGAAGGAAAACCCAGTGGGACAAAACCCCCCTACAATGAGATGACTGCTGCAAAGAAGCACTGGAAGAACACTGTGGAGTAACACTGGAACCGCAATCCGTCAAGCAAGGAAAGATACTTTTGTCTACTACTGAAACCAAATGAGAATCACTGATTGACTCAAGGAATCATGATAAAGCAACAACAGACCTGATGCCACGGAACACTAGAAAACTCACAAACTGGAACAACCCTAGAATCTGTGAAGCAATAGTAGATGAAATGATGACAAAATCTGGAAACCGTGTATCTCGATGCCAATGCCAAACTGAGACTAAAACTCTTCCATGGGAACAAGTACCATAAAGACTCTAGAACATTAACCATAAAAGCATGGCCCTCAAATTGAGATGGATCCAATGTAGATCATTAACCATAGGCTCTCAATCTAAAGTGTGAACCAATGAATCTGATATGTGTCAAGCTATGACAAGATGTGGCCAAAAAAAACTAGGAAACCAAATAACCCATGCGAGCTGTCAACAAATCAAGATGAAAATGGAGTTCAAAGTGCATGCACACTCTAATCAGATTATTATGCAAGAACCCCCCTGATGGAACTTTATCTAAGTTCATTTATTACAATAACCCAACGATTGTAAAAGGAGAGAATGCTAAATGTGCATAAACATAAAATAAGATAACGTTGTAGACATCGAAAATATATTGATTGGCATCGTGCATTCAATCCTAACTTACTAACATCGTTTCTTCCTAAATCATCCCTCGGTCTAACCGTTTAATCAAATTCCCCTATCTGATTAAAATTGTGAATATTCGTCTCTTAATTAAATAAATCATTTTGTCTAATTAAGTCATTTTCTCTTGTTAATTAAATCAATTCATCTGATCTAATTATCCCTATTTAATTAAATAATCAATTTATTTGATTAAATCTCTAAAGTCTATCTATTAAATTAAATAAATTAAAACCTTATTTAGTTTAATCTAACACCATCTCCTTTGATTAAATAAATCAAAATATTTATTTAATTAGCCTCTTATCACATTCCTCTCTTATCTAATTTAAATAAATCCATAAATCTAAGTCAAATAAGTCACATCATCTAATCCCTTGTTAAATTAATCAATCTCATCATGTCACATCCTCTAGATAATGCAAGTTGCACATGAAAATAGATTTAATTCATTTATTAAATCCCTATTTTCCCTCACATGGCATCTTTTGGAATATTCCCCTAATTTGAATTCAAAATCCAAGTGGGAATAAGTCCTTCCAACAAGGCATTTAAGACCTCTTATATGTCCTTGGCCTTGAGCCAAGTGGCATTTATTGCATTTTCCCCTTCCCTCTTGCATGTCATTTCATCAAATTTGAATTTCAAATATTGGCATTTATTGGAATAAACCCCAAATCTTGCACAACCATCATCCATTCACAGCTTGACAAGTGGCACCATATCATTGGATGAAAGTTAGTCCCACATTGCTCAAATTTGGACTTTCATCCATCTTGAAATCCTATAAATGAAGAGCTTCTCTCCTCATTTTATCATCCACATTCCAAGCAAAGTTACCATGCTAAAATACTTAGCAATTCTCATCCATCATTTGAGTTCTTAGTTAGGCTTTCTTGCAGATTTTGGCTTGGAGCTCTCACATTCATCATCAAAGTGGATCAACATTCCTCAACAATCATCAACTTGCATCATAGGAATTGGGAAATGGCCAAATTTACACATCAAATTGGCACCAATTCCCCCATGGGAACAAGAGTTTGCTATTTAAATTAGGATTTCATCTTTTGCTTATCCTTTTATTGTGTTTTTGTATATTTTCATTCCTAGTTTGAATCGTAAATGGATTCCATGGGGAATCCTTGTTTATGCTTGCAATATCTAACCTAAGGTGTTTGTTCTCTTTGTTTTGCAAGTACAATAGATTGGGGTTCACATTTTGGCGCTAGAAGGAGGGCTGCTTTTTTAAATTCTAACGTTTTCTCAAAAATTCTGCACTTTTCTGCACACACAGGAAACTCCGACACTGGCCCCTCAGCGTCGTTGTTTTTAGCACCGCGAGCTCGTCAGTATCGCTGTTTTAGTGCCGCGGGCTCGCCAGCGTTGCTATATAGCACCACGTGAACATAAACTGTGCCACTGGACTCATGCCGCCAAGAATTTCAAAATTTAAACTGGGCCGCTGGACTCACCGATCTATCTCAATTTCAAAAAAATTCAAAACTTCGACGCTATCAAGAACTGCGATGCTGGGTAAAAACAACGACGCTATTCTACTCTCTGTCCCAACACAGAGTGCTGCTGACTGGTAAAGCGGTGCTGTAAGAGCGACGTTGGAGGAAAAAAATAGCGACGCCTTCACGAGTTGCGACGCTGGAAAACAAAAAAAGGGAGAACTTAATTTTTAGCTTGTGCTTTTTGTTCATGATTTATTTATCTACTGTTTTCTGGTTTTTAAACTTCTGTGATTTTTCAGAATCTGATTGTTTTTCTATTTTGTAGGTTGGAAGCTAAAAGCAAAGGAAAAGGGAACATGGTGATGGTATCCTATCTAATCAAAGTGTTTTTAAACACTTAAGTGTTTGTTTAACACTTCCTTAAGGAGTTTGTCATCTTTTGCTCTCTTTAGAACACTAGCTTTCATTTGGGTCTAAAAAGGATTCTTTTGTTTATTGCTCACAAACGGATTAAAAAGAACCTTATGATCTACAACTTACTAGATTTCGTTTATGGATTAAGCAATTGAACAAATGTCTCACTTGTGATTTGGTGCTCTAAAATGAACTCACATATTGCTTTGACGGCTTAAAAAGAACAAGTGTAGTTGTGTTTTTTTTGTGAGGGCTTACTTAGGCTAAAGCCATTGGAAAAGGATGTATGCACTTCTCTCGCGCTTTATAGCGATCTTGAGAATCAAAAGGTATTTTCCATGACTTTGGGTTAAGACAAAGCAATCACCTCCACACTTCAATTTGGGATTCAAATTGAACAAACTATTGTGCGAGTGTGAGTGGGGGAATTTTTGTGTACATTCTCTTTCTTTGTTGCTATCAAAGATTGATCGAGTTATGGATTTTGTTCTTCATTTGCTTTGTTATCTTAGAGGGCCCGCCTTGTGGGAAAAAGTAATCACCCAAGGGAATGGCTCAACTGGTAACACTCTGAACCTGAGAGTATTTCCAGCCAGGATATAAATGTGGATATTGGAAGAAACACCAATATCACGCTGTTGACTCCAACAAGATGGATCTGAAAGGGGACTCTTGCCACGTTGGGTCAACTCCTACGAATGGAAAGTCCTTACTAGAACCCATGTGCTAGAATTTTCCAAAATCCTTTATCTATTTGTTGGTGTAAGAACAGTCGTTCTAAAGCCACGCCACACTTTTACGGTCTTCTAGTAGAGATGGAAAGCATGCCATGGGAGTTTCATGGGTGTTGATGCTTGACTGCCCTGATTGACGTTAATGAGCCGTGGAGGGGAGCCAGTGGGGTCAAGCATCTAACCATCCACTAGAGATAAGCGTAGCTGGACTTGTCCAAGTGGGAATCCAACAAATATTGTCTTACACATCCATAGGATTGTAATTGTTTATGGGTTACAAAACGCATTGCTTGATCGAAAACATCATGAAAACAAACACTTAACATCATCCAAATTTCAAACCCTTTTGAAGACAAATACCATTGACTCAATCCATATGCTATTGCTTTCCCTTGGGATTCACATCCTTAGAGGTTTCTAAGCATTGGATTAAATCTCAATTTGTCTTCTCAAGTAAACAATAGGAAACCTTTGCCTTAAGTTCATTAAACTTCCACATAACATTATCTTGTGGGGTTTGAAGAAATTAAGACATTGGACATCTTAGTTTGAAAACCTAATTGAAGAAAGTGTTTTTGGTAAAATAAAGACATTAAGCAAAGCTAAACAAAAATGAACTTTCATGTGTGTTGAAGACTCCAAATCCCAAAAGCACAAATCATTGATTGGAAATCCAAAATGTTCAAATCATTTCTTGGTTACAAAGGTTATTAGGAAGCATTTGCATGCTCTTCAATACCTAGGTCTAAGCAAACAAAGTGTGTCTTTTTAGGTTCTTTTTAGGATCAAAACATATCAACATCATTTTTCATCCATCCTTCAAAACATCAAAACAAAATCCATCTCATTATCACCTTTTGGAAAATATTGAAATCATCCTTGATACTAGGCTTTGTGGTCAAATCAAAAAATTATCAAAATCATTGAGACAAAATCCTTGAGAAAACTTATCAAAACATCTTTGGCTAGGTATGTGTAGATGCATCCTTTTGCATATACTTAGTCAAAATTATCAAAATCATATTGTCTAGCTTGGTGTATGTAGATGAATCCTTCTTCATATGCTTAGTAAAACAATCATCTTATTTGAATAGGTGTGGGTAGATGCATCCTTCTCCTCACACATATTCAAATTATCATCCTTTGAAAGAAGCTATCTCTTAGATCATCATCCAACATCTTAGGGTCTTTTTGTTCAAAATCCAAATCCAAATCCAAATAAAAAAATCAAGGACAAAATCTCAAAATCTCAAAATCCAAAATCCAAAATCCAAAAATCCACAAAGGACCCTAAAAATCCTAGTGTCTCATTCAAGGTTTATCAAAATCCAAAACATCCATATCATCCATCATTATCATATCATCACCTTTGATCCTCAAAAGCATCCTAAAACTTTTCACTTTGGAACATAAGATAAAGATCGATCCAAAGAATCAAAGAGATTTGTCTCCCATATTCTCGAAGATTGATCCTTGTTTTATGGTTCAAACAAGATCTCAATACAAGAAGAGTATGGAAGCCCACAAAGAAACTCCCACTTCAAGTGACCTTAGCCAAACAAACACAGAAATGAATCCAACTGAATCAAGCAATCCATTGATCACCTCATCATCACAAAACCCACAAGAAGAAAATCAAGGGGAGGACCTCACCTTTGGAATGTCTCGCGAGGAAATGACAGAAATGCTCCAAAATCCAGACAACCATAGAATCATCAACATCATGATGAGACTTAACCCTTCTTTGTACATGCTTGAATTAGCAAAACAAGGGGCCAAGTTGCCTTCAGATTTCGATGTGAGTACTATAGTGGATACATCATTTCCTCCGATCTCATCCACCATCCCCATTTCATCTACACCTCCATCTCAAAACATCACACAAAACATCCCACAAATCACAACATCATTTTCTTTAACACAACCCAATGTCAACAAGGGAAATGCATTCCTTAATTCTCTTCAATCACATCCCCTTGTTAACAATCAAAATTTGGACACAAGCACCACCTTGGAACAACACACAATCAACAACCCATTACACAAAAATGTTCCTCTCACTTTACATTATGACCCATCATCATCTTTTCATGGAGCACCACAAACACCTCTTCTCACAAATTCACAAGAAGAGGGAGACACATTTGGACTAGGGAACTTATTCGACACCACAACATTCTCACAACAACTCACACCTCTCACATTTCCACCTCTTCCGCCATTGCCATTATCATCCGCACCACTCTTTGGTCTAGGGCTTCCTCCCCTACCAAGTATCAATCAAACATACATCCCAACCATCAATCAAAACATTGCACCAAACACAAAATTTTTTGTTGATATCACAACAACAAATGACAAACACACAAGCAATGACAACATCGTTGAACATCCCTCTCACATCACAAAGCATGGTCTCTCAGGGACCAATCACATCAATACCATTATCCAACACCCAAAACATCAACACAACATCATCATCTACCACCATTCCAAATCCACCACCACCCCCACCACCACCGACGTTCACCACATCAAACCAATTCAATGCAGAATTACAAGCCGCTTTCCAAAGAGGATATCAACAAGTTCAAAAACAAAAAGCTGTGCAAGAAGCTACTCAAGCCGTACAAGCTGCCAAAGCTGCAATACAAGCACAAAAAGCTCAACAAGCTCAAGATTTACTGCAACAACAACAACAACAACAAGTCGCTCAAGCTACCCAAGTTGCCCAAGCATTACAAGCACAAAGGGTCGCTCAAGCACAATTATTATTGCAGCAACAAGCCGCACAAGAACAACAAGCACAAGATCAAGCACAACTTCTTGCACAAGTAGCACAAATGTAAGCATATCAGCAAGCACTAAAGCAATACCAAGAGCAACAAGAAGCAGCAGAATTGGCAGCCCAACAACAAGTGTTGTGGTAACAACAACAAGAAGAACAACAAGCGTTGTTAGAACAACAACAAGTGCAGGAGCAAGCACAACAACAAGCTTTGTTAGAACAATAGCAAGCACAACAACAAGCACAAATCCTAGCGCAACAACAACAAGATCAACAACAAGCATTGTTCATCAAAAAGCAAGTAGAAGCCTACTTCGCCCGTCACAACATACCGATACCATCGAACAATGCACCAACCAATCCATCCATCCAAACCACGATTGCAACACCTCAAAACACATTCATCCCACCCCCTGATCTGCAAAGCAATGTAACGACACAACTTAGGTTGCTATCACAACAAGTACTTGATCTCCAATCAGAGCGAACAACCAAAACATCAAGCAACTTGTGTCCCTATCCATTTGATAGGAGCTTAGAAATGAAACCATTCCCTAAGGGATTTGAGATCCCTAAGTTTGACAAATATCGAGGGATGGGAAACCCTGAAGATCACATCAGGGAATTCCAGGTTCATTGCATGGAGGTCGCATATGACGATACTTATCTGATGCAGCTATTTCCTAGAAGCTTGGCAGGACCCACTATAGAATGGTTCTCTCGCTTACCCGTAGGCATCAGAACATTCCAGGAAATCAAAGATGAATTCATGAGAAACTACGCATGTAACATTGCAATGGATGTCAGTCTCGAAGAACTATACGCTCTAAAACAAGGAAAGAATGAATCTTTTGCTTCATTTCTTCAACGATGGCGATCCAAGGCCAATCAGAGCAAGTGGACCATGCCAGAAGAACAACAAGTCTGCACAATCATCGCCAACCTTGAAAGTTGCTTGTCATTTCATCTCAAGGTTCAAGGAATCACCACCTATGATCAACTAATCTCCAAGGCGCTTAGCATCGAAAAATCCCTTGCGACCCAACCCGTTGAATCAACGTCATATCACGAACCGCAAAACAACCGACCATCCTCAAATTACAATGACAAACCTCGTATGTGGGCAAGAAACAAGAACATTACTAATGATGGTGTTGTAGACGCCAAGGTGGTCATTAGTGGCCCATGCCAAAACACACCCACACCACAAATCCAAAATCAACACCAAAACACTCATCACAAAACATATCAACCCAACAACAACCCAACCATAAATAACCTCAATGACCAAAGAGGACCACCCCAGCGCAAAACTTATCCCAAACACAAATATGATATCTTGGGGGAACCATTGGAGGACATAATGAAAAAATTGATCGACGAAAAACTCATCAAGCCTCCTACATTCAAAAACTACCAAGAACCTGACGTCAAACCCCCTTGGTACAATGAAAAATCAACTTTGAGAATTTCATATGATCAAAGGTCACACCACAAACAACTGCATGAGACTCAAAAATATCATCCAAGATCTCATTGACAAGAAAATCATAAACATGGAACAACCTACTAGAAATCAGGATCTAAAAATCTACACGAATCCGATGCCGAATCATGGCAATAAAGGGAATAAAAATGATAAAGGGAAGGGTAATGTAAATCATATTTATGAATTAGTTGTTGCCTCCCTAAATGAGGACTGCATGGTCATCACTATCAAGGGCGCCCATGCCGAAGATTGTGGAGTCACCACAAGAGGCGGCAAAGTCACCATCGCAGGATCATCCCAACCTAATAGAGTCCCTTCATCTAGAGCCGTTCCGCATAGCTACAATGTCATCAAGCAACTCAAGCGAACACTAGCACACATCTCCATCATGAAGTTGTTGAAAATATCATCGGCCCATAAAAAGATCCTTGAGGAAGCATTAGCCTCATCCACCATCCCCGCAGATCTTGATGCGGACCAATTCCAAGCTATGGTTGGGAATATCATAACACCTAATCTCCTTACATTCTCTAACCAAGATTTCCCCACCCAACCCTCTCACAACCGTGAACTTCATTTGGAAGCCATTGTAAACAAGAGAAAAATCAAAAGGGTCCTGGTGGATGGGGGTGCAGGTTTGAACATCTGCTCTCTTAGCCTAATCAAACAGTTGAAAATATCAGAGGATTCCATCGACAAAGGTAAAGGCATAACAATCAGAGCATATGACGACCAAGAAAGAGTGTCTTAGGGCACGATTAAACTCCCTATTCAAGTAGGGCCAACGCTCATGGAAACCACCTGTCAGGTCCTGGACCTCGACTTGCCATACAACATCCTCCTGGGACGCCCATGGATCCATGTGATGAAAGTTGTAGCATCAACCTTCCACCAATGTGTGAAATTAACACATAATGGACAAGAGGTTACCATTCATGGAGATCCCGAACCGTTTTCATATTACAAAAATATTGAGGCCAAATATTACAAAATCCCCCAAGTGCCAAAGAACGATGAAGGCCCATCCACACCATACATCGACCCCGCCACCCTCGCATCCACTTCTGCGACAGAGACACCCACCATCCCCGCCATTCCCACCATCTCCGACATCAAGCTCATCATCCAGGAGGATGGTTGTGGAAGTTATAGGCTGCCTAACAATGCTTTTGTGATAGGAGAGTTACCTCAATCTCCTAGATCACAGGGACGCCTGCAAGACAACCAAGCTTGCACATCACAAACGTCTCCTGAAGACTATCCTGAATTCACAAGCTGGGGAGACCTTGGTCAAGAGGTTATTGAAGCAGATCCATCTCACATGTTGTATCGAGATGAAAGACTGACACCTGAACTACCAATGGATGAGACAAGCAAGGGCCTACAAATGATGCTTCCATGGGTTATGACAGAAACCAGAGATTGGGACAAAATGACAACGGCCTCATAATACCTATCATGGTGGAGACATGACCCATAACAAATCTTGGTCTTGGATGTACCCCTCAGAGAATAACCATACGTGGCCGAAGTCCTCCGATTAGAGCCGCTAATGTCTCTCCTCAGCCAGTGCTAGTACAAGTACACTCACCAATAGTCACAGGTAGCAACACACATAACTTCATAACTGAGCCCTATATTAGTAGCGATGACGAAGACACCATATCCAATCTCCCTAGGTTGTTTGAAGATACCACTCTGTGTATGATTAGTACCATATCCTTTGAACCAGATAGTCAAAATCATGAGATTCGTTTAGTCTACCCCCAACTAATTGACTGTGACCAACGAGGACCACCAGTTCTCGATACATTCGAAAATGATGAGGCACTCTCAGAATTCATGGGATTGAGGGATAACATTCCAGATGGAGACCATAAGGCAGGGTTTATAATGGAATTAGACAAACATGCTTATTACGGGGAAACGATTGAATCCTTCAGTCGCAAAAGTGAGAAACTAAGAATCATATCCAAGTCCTTGAGTGAAAACCACATTGTGGAACTCTCTAACAAGAAAATAGTAAAAAGAAAGGATGTATCCAATGGTGAAAACCTCTCTGAGGTGCCCGAGGATGAAGGATTCAATCTTCCCTTAAGAGCCATCCATCAAGAGAAGTTAGCAGTCTTGGCCGAAAAGTGCAATCCGGTCAACATAGGAATAGAGGAGACCTCGCATATCACTTTCTATGCGGAATCACTATTATCAGAAGAACAAGAACTGCTAGCAGCATTCCTAAAAGAAAGACAAATAAAATTCACATGGAGTTATGCTGACATGCCAGGGATAGATCCAGAGACTGTGGTTCATCATTTAGTAGTGTATCTAGAGGCAAAACCAGTCAAACAAAAGCTTCAAAAAATGCATCCTCAAATCGCTCTATTGGTCAAAATAGAGCTCAAAAAATTGTTAGATGCAGGATTTATCCGACCAATCGATTATCCATAATGGGTATCAAATTTGGTACCTATGTCAAAACCTGACGGAGCCATCAGAATCTGTACGGACTTTAGAGATTTAAACAAGGCATGTCCCAAGGATGATTTTCCACTTCCTAACATTGACATGATAGTGGATATGACGGCAGGGCATGAAATGCTATCATTAATGGATAGATTTTCAGGATATAACCAGATCATGATAGCAAAGGAAGATCAACACAAGATGACTTTCACTTGTCCATGGGGGACCTACTATTGGAACATGATGCCATTTGGTCTAAATAATGTAGGAGCAACCTATCAATGAGCCATGACACTAATATTCCATGACATGATTCACAAAATAGTCGAAGACTATGTCGATGATATTCTAGCAAAATCAAGAAAGAGACAAGATCATATAGCAACCCTAAGTGTTATCTTTGACAGATTGGAGGAATACAAAGTCAGACTAAACCCTAAGAAGTGCCTCTTCGGTGTACAATAGGGTAAGCTGCTAGGATACATAGTCTCCATGAGGGGTATTGAGGTGGATCCAGCAAAAGTAAAAGCAATCTTCAAGATGGAAGCACCGAAAACACTAAAGCAACTGAGAGGCCTCCAAGGCCAACTTCAATCCATCTAACGATTGATACCGCAACTGGCAGACAAGCAGAACCCATACTCTCACCTACTCCACAAGGGGGTAGCGTACAAATGGGATAAAAAATGTGAAGAAGCATTCAACAAAATCAAGGAATACCTAATGACACCACCAGTGTTAATGCCACCTATCCCAAGAAAACCATTGATTTTATATGTGTCAGCAATAGCAGCAACCCTTGGAGCTCTTCTTGCCCAACATGATGAAAACAGAACAAAGAGGGCCATCTACTATATCAGCAGGACAATGGTCAGTCATGAGCTAAATTACTCCTTCATCGAGAAAGCTTGCCTTGTAGTAGTGTTTGCATCCCAAAAATACACTACATGTTGGCACACAAGATAAAGTTCATTGCGAAAATCGATCCCCTCAAGTATCTCCTATCCAAGGCAATGCTCACGGGCAGAATGGCAAAGTGGGTAATGATATTATCTGAGTATGACATCGAGTATGTAGAGAGGAAATCTATCAAGGGACAAGTCATTGTGGATCAACTAGTAGAGGCACCTATGTATTTTGAAAATCCTCTTGTATATGAATTTCCAGACGAATACATCTTTAACCTCAATGTAGCCAATCACTGGAAATTATACTTTGACGACTCGTACACACAACACGGATCAGGAGCTGGTATCTTCTTCATCACCCCACAAGGGGACTGCATACCAAGGTCATACAAACTAGCATTCCCTTGCATGAACAACATAGCGGAATACAAGGCTTTGACTATAGGTCTCAGGATAGTAGTGCAATGGAACATCATAGCTCTCAAGGTGTATGGAGACTCTCAGTTGATCATAAATCAGGTCAATAATGAATATCAAACTAAGGATGACAAGCTAACTCCATACAAGAAATTGGTGGAGACACTAAAGGAATCCTTCATTGACATAACATTTGAGCAGATTCCAAGAACCAACAACAGAGCAGCTGACGCCATGGCTACAATTGGGTCCCTAGTCAACATCCCTCACAATGTGCTGAAATATGAATTTCTAATATAGCAGCTTCTTGTTCCCACATTCGAGGTACCAGAATCAGAATATGTGTGTGAAATCATTGGTCCTGGCGATCCTTGGTATCATGACATCTACACATATCTTCGCATAGGAGTCATCCCCGCTGACCTACCATCAAGCCTAAAATGAACCTTCATCAAAAAAGCATCTAGATTCGTCATCCTAGGTGATACCTTATATCGTAGAAGCATAAAGGGTACCTTACTACGCTGTTTAAATGCTAGGGAGGCATTAACTGCTCTAACCGAGGTTCATAACGGTACATGTAGTTCACACTCGAGTGGAATGACCATCACCAAGAAATTGATAAGGCTGGGGTATTACTAGCCCACAATGGAAAGAGAAGCACATGATCATGTTAAAAGGTGTTTACAATGTTAGCAGCATGGGGATCTCATCCGTGCTCCAGCTCAAGAGCTCCATCCGATCGTCACACCATGGCCTTTCTCACAATGGGGACTCGACCTCATTGGAAAAATCACACCCAACTCATCCAATGGCCGTAAATTTATCATAACTGCAACTGAGTACTTCACAAAGTGGGTGGAAGCCATACCCATGACATATATCATGGGGAAGAAAATCTCAAAATTTATCCTAAACTATCTCATCTATCGTTACGGTGTTCCACAAGCCATTATCTTAGATAATGGAACGCCATTCAAGAACCAGGAGGTTCGCGACTTGTGCTAGAAATTCAAAATCCAGCATCGCTTCTCCACCCCGTACTATCCCTAAGGCAATGGCCAAGCAGGGGCTACGAACAAAACCATCCTCAAAATCCTTAAGAAAATAGTTAATGACGCAGGTCATGACTGGCACTTACAGCTTAATCCCGCACTTTGGGCTTATCGAACTAGCATCTACACACCCACTGGTGCCACCCCATTCTCCTTGGTCTACAGATCAGAGGTTGTGCTCCCAATTGAGATCGAGCTCCCATCCCTCAGAATATCATTGCAAAATCTCATCACTGATGAGGACTACTAGGTGTCAAGATTAAACGAACTGAAGTTATTGGATGAGAGATGCATAGACGCTTTGAACCATTTGCAAGTCTATCAGAATAGACTCAAACGAAGCTACAACAAGAAAATCAGAAGTAGGAGTTTCCAAGTTGGAGAATTGGTCTTAAAAGAAAATCAGAAGAATGTCCCAAATCCCAGAAGCAAAGGCAAGTTCGAACCCAATTGGTTAGGGCCTTTCATCATCACAACAAGCTATAAATCAGGGGCATATCAGCTATCAACACCCGAAGGGGAACCTCTGCAGGAGCCCATAAATAGCTCCCATCTCAAAAAAAGTTTTATCCCACTTTCAAGGTATAGAGCCAAAAAATAAAAAAAATTAGAAAATGTCTTGAAAAAATGTTTAGCCTGATGAAAACCTGACAAACAGGCATCTTGGTAACAACAAAAAAAAAGCAAAAAAGCAAAAATCCAAAAAAATCAGAAAACATCAAAAAAAATCGCCCTTCTAGTGAAAACCACTTCGGTGGCACTTTGGGTAAGTACCTCGGCATGAAAACTTGGCAAATAGGCACCTTGTGTAAATAAGCACTTTTCATCCACAGGACCTTTATGGCTTGTTCATCATCATCCCTCCATTTCGCTTCCGTCATCCATCGCATCCATATCTCCATACATTACTCATCCACTCACATCCGCACCATAGCTTAGTCCTGCATTCATATCATGATCCCTCTTAGTACTACTCGGCCCATCCTCATAGTCGGGCTTTGTTCCGCCTTTATTCGAGTAAAGGCCTATTGCATCACTGGGGTATGTTCTCATCGATCGGATTCAGAGAAGGATCTTAAATCCTCAAATCAAAAATCCAAAACATCAAAAATCAAAATCCAAAACACCAAAAATTATTAGAAAATCCAAAACAACAAAACAGATATCAAAAATCCAAAACAAGGTCGTCTTTACACTAACCACGCTGCCTCTCGAAGCTTGAATCCGTGAAGTAAAGGTTGGATCTTTGATCATCCTCCAGATATTTAGGTCAGTCCCAGGGAGTCCATCATAATATTCACATTTCATCATGTATATCATCATTTGTAAAACTCCACGAGTCGGCCACTGAACTACGTGGTCTCTGTGTGTATAACGTAGGCAAGGCTCATCTATTGATCAGCCCCCGAGGCCCCTAGGATAGGTCTTTAGGTTAGTCTCTTGGTCAAAATCCCAGAAAATCCCAAAAACATTTGAAAAATCGAAAACCAAAACATTTGTAAAACCTTGAAAAATACCAAAAACAGCCTCAAAACACTTCAAAAACATCCAAATATTTGAAAAAATCCATCTGCCTCATCTCGCTTGCACCTGCAATAAACACCACTCACAATAAACTAATCGTCATCCTCAACCTTTGGTGAAACAATTGGAAACAAGTCTAGCATATTTAAAAGCGAAAACTCAAAGTGTCAAGTCGTAAGTCTAGGTCAGTAGATAAGCAAATTGGCCACCTCTTCGTATCGGTAACACCATCATCTGAATTTGTCTCATATCAATCATCCCTTATAAACGAAATGACATGCCACCATCCACTAACATGTCCTAGGATGCATCCTTCCTACAATGGGCATTATCTTTTGGCAATAAGTTTCGCTTATCATCCTTAGAAAACACATCATTTTCCGTTAGCGGTATTGAAGAGCATTAGTCTGTTTATTTACTTGTTCTTTATCTTTTCTGACTTATCTTATTTTGCACTCATCCCAAGGACATCTCGATGATATCCCAGAACAGTGGATTTAGAGAAATAGGAATGGGGCAATGATCATTATCTTTTGTCTGCTGTGCTTGTTGGATGTTCTTGTAATATAACCTCGGTGAATACTTGCTTTGTTAGGCATATATGGAAGAG
>VDFB02329536.1:0-21986 GCA_007258455.2 Sequoia sempervirens | reverse complement strand
ATGCAATAATGGACGCCATCTTGGAAATATATAGAATTTCATCATAAGAAATTCGCACTAAACAAAGCATGCATTAAAAATGGCGCTAGGCTTCTTATTGGTCTTCATAGTAGTTAACTAGAACTCAAACAAGCTCAATAAGTGGACGCATTAGGGTTTGCCTTTCACATCTTTAGTTTAAACTCAAACATGCGACTTTAGCTTCAGTTAGAATCTTATCAAATTCGCCACCTTCAACTTCTCTTTGGATTCATCAACTTGACCTAAGGCGTGCCCTTTTGACACTTCAGTTAACAATAAGAATGGGATAAGAGATTTGCCAAACTCATGCAATAATAAGCTAAAAATAGCTAGCCTTTAGGAACTTTAGTTTGGCCTTCAACAAGTGCGCCAACTTCATGCTTTAATCAATTATAATCTAAAAATAGCAACCCTTTTCAAACTAAAGTTGCCCTTTCCTTGAAAAGTGCGCCATCTTCACTATTGTCTTGCTTCACTTTTCAAAAACTAAAAATAGTGACCCTTTTCATGAGTGAAGTTTTCAACTTCAAATTCGCCATACTTCATCAAATATGCTTCACGCTTCACAAAATAATGCTTCATGCTTCACTTCGTCCCTTTTGAACTTCAGTTAACATTTGATGAAGCGCCATCTTCACTAAAATCTCATAATTTTGACCAAAATTCGCCATGCATGTAAACTTCAGTTGACTTTTAGTGGTAATCTTCAGTTAAACTTAACATGCAACCAAGTTAACTGAACATGCAAGGTAGTTAACTGAACATGCAAACTAGTTAACTTAACATGCAAACTGAAAGATCACTCCACATGCAAACATATGAACTGAAGATGACAACCCAGAAATCGTTCAGTCTAACTGCAGTCAGAACCCCAGTTAAGGCGTCCATTCAACTCACTTTCGAAAATTCAAATTTGAACTCTTGGGCGAATTCCAGACTTAGCCAAATTTTATGAAAATTTAAGCTAAAACCTCTGCCGGGACCTCTGTTCATCCTCTGACACTGGTCGACTGACTTCTCCGATTGGCTGGTTGACAGGTGCATTGCGGAGCTGAGTAAAAACTGATCAAATGATATCTTGATACTGCATGTCATAAACCTGACATCTGAAGGCTCAAAAATCCAAGCGCCTTTTTGAAAAGCTGCGCTTTTTCCCTGACTTAGTCAAATTTCAACTTCTGCATTTCGAACAAAGGGAAAAAACAAAATCCTTCATAACTTCTGATTTATCAACTTTCAGGACTGGAACTCAGGTTCACTGCGAAGCCAAGCTCGTTCTGCACGACATCTGCAAAGGCACATTTCCCCAGAAAACGTCATCTGAGGTGTGAAAAACAAGAGCGCCCCTTTCAAAAGTTGCTCTTTTCATTCCAGACTTAGCCATTTCTGGAAACGACAAAAAATAATATAAAAACTTCCACCTAAGCCGACGCAGATACCTTCCGATCCGGACGGAGACAGCAACGGAAAGTCAACGTAATAATTTTATTAATATTGAATATTCAAATCATCGTAAAGAAAGCATTAAAGGCCTCAAAAAGTTTGGGCTTTCTCAAAATGTGCTCTTTGCTCTTTCCTCGGAGAAGTTTGATCGAGGATTTGACCTTAACGCTTGACTCAGTTCAGCGCGCTTCAAAGAATCCCGGGGATTCACCCTATGATCGGACAGCGCCGCTGGCTTGAACTAATGTAAGATAAACGCTCGATGACATTCAAATAAAACTCACGCCCGCACCTCAAAAAGATGGGCGCCTTTCTGAAAAGCTGCGCTTTTCTCCAGTGTTAGCCAATTCTTGCTTTCGCCTCGTTTTGCACTGTATCTTCCGTAACTCGAACAAAACAGGTCCGTTTGGTAGGCTTGATAGCTCACTGCGAAGCTGACGTGATGCCGGACAAATGTCTGCTGGAGGTGACAAACCCTAAAAACAGGATCTGAGCCCCAAAAAGATAGGGCGCCCATTTCAGAATGTGCTCCCTTCTCCAGAGATAGAAAATTTTGACGTTTTTCGTTCAGATTTTCATTTTTCTTAAATCTCTTCGGTAACAGACTGACATAGTACTAACACCAACTCCATATTTGAAAACCCCAAAAACGACCATTTGACGATACTTTAACAAGATTAAGACTCAATTAAGCAAAATGCCTTAGTGAAGCAAAAATTTTGGTTTTGGGTACAACACAACCTCAACCAAGCTCAACCAAGACAAGCTCTAGCAATCAGCAAGTTCGAATTCAAGCTCTTAGCTATCAGCAAACTCAAGTCTTCAACCAGCAAGTGCGTCCCTTTTGGTTTCAGCTATGCCACTTCTCCAGCAACTCAAGGCGTCTCCTTCAGCTAGCCTCAGCAACCAAAATTTCGAACTCTTCAAGCAATTCACTGCAATGCTTCCCTTAGAGCAAATTCGACTTCTTCTAAGCTGTGAAAACAAGTGAGAAACTTGTTCATTTTATAGCCAAAATCGAATTCTAGAAGGAGTTAATTTTAGCCAATGTAATTAAACTCCACTACTCCACTTCAAGAATTCGAATTCTCCCTCTCTGGTATTTCTGACTCTTGTCTCTGGACGTCAGGAATCTTGCTCTTCTAGAAACTTGACTTTGACTGGCATTTTTGAATTTGTTTTCGAAAAATTTAATTTAAACTCATCCTTTTAGTTCACCAGCCGGAGCTCTGTCATATTAATTCGAATTTAACTCTTCATTACTTCTGGGAAATTCATCTTCGAAGAATTCGATCAAAATCATTTAGGCAACTTACTTCAAATTCATCACTCGAAGAAAATTCATTTTGAAAACACGTTTTATTCATCTTTGCCTTAGAAAATTTGAAATTCACCCTTAGGAAAATTCACAATTCAAGCACTGATTAAATTCTTCACTGAAAAAGTGTCGGCGAAGTTTGGAAGACTTAGGAATCCATCTATCATCGCAAATGTTCAGTACCCAGAAGCAAATTTTCTTCAGAACGCCTCGAATCCATGGGTACCCAACGAACGGGTTCATTTAATTTTTTTGAATTTTGAACCTTAGAAAATATTATTTTCACCATTTTAAATTCATCTTTCGCCTGTGATCATTCTGTGTTGCTCTAGCTTGAAGAAACTTGAATTCATCTTGCATTATCATCATCTCTGCCTTCATCACTGAAAGAAAATTTGCTCGTGCTTCGAAAAAATTTCACCACCTTGAGCTCTAGGCGTATTTTCTAAGAAGAAAATATTTTGCCTTAGAAAATATTTTGCCTTAGAAAATATTTTAATCATCTCTTGCATTCTTGAAAAATTTCCCTTAGAAAATTTCATTTGTTTGCCAGTGGAGGAGATTTTATCAACTTCATTTAGAGAATTTTTATTCGCCTAGCACACTTTTATTTCACTTCACTTGCATTTCACTCCACACTTAGGAAATATTCCAACGCCTTGGAGAAATTTTAAAATCATCCTATACTTCATTTCACTTTACTTGAGGCGCATAGCACTTGAAGAGGTGATTAAAAAAAATCACGCCCTACCACATATCACTCCACCACGCCTTAGAAAATATTTCTAACACCCTCCACTCTAGGCGCATAACATTTGATGAAGAAAAACGCCTAGCACACCACCTTGCACGCCTTAGGAAATTTTTATAACACCTTATAACTCCCATTATCCTTGGCGCCTATAACATATTTGAGGGGAAATTCAAAAATCACGCCCAACTCATCACCTTGGGCGCATTCTTGATGTGGAGGAGGATAACGCCTTGGTATTTACCACCCTTCACCACGTCTAGGCAAAATTTTTCATCTTACTTACCACTTCCATTCACCTTTAACATCTAAACTTGGGCGCATTTGAGCATATCCACTGGATGACTCTTCAACTTCCGTCTTTTGTCTTGACTTGAGCTTGCTTGGGCGCATTTCACCCCTTGAGGAGGATAAAAAGCTTTGACCTTGTTGACTCATTCTTCTTTTGGGCGCATTTGGACATAGCTGGTGGATAAACTTTTTCCAATGCCTTTGGGTGACTCTTCACCTTCCACTTTTCGTCCTTACATGCATGTATTTGGGCGCATTTTGCCCCTTGAGGAGGACGAAAATGTTTGACTTGTTGACTTCTTTGCAAATTGGGCGCATTTCACCCCCTGAGAAGGATAAACTTGCATCTTGGGCACATTTTGAGGGTGGTGGCAGATATCTAGACTTAGACAATTTTTTCAACCTCCTGAGCTTTCCTTGGGCGCATTTTGCTAGGCCTGCAGGATGAACTTCGTTGACCTTCTTTGACTTTCTTCTCCTTGGGCGCATTTTGCCCTGTCTACTGGACGAAGCTCCAGACTTAGAACTTTTTCATCACTTCTTGCCAGCTTAAGTGCCCTGCTATTTATAGTAAGTCTTCTTGATTTTGCACTTCTGAAGCTCGGAATGGCCTGAAACTTTGCACATCGCCTCTTCATAGCCTTGTTGTCCTGTCGACACTGCCATCTTTAGCTGACCTGCTATTTTTAGCATGTTTCCGGGGGTGGTTTACTATAAATAGTAACCTCATGTTTCTGATAGTTCCCATGCTCCGATCTAGTTGAAATTTGAATGAGGCGCTCCTCACCACGTGACCTTACTGCCGACACTGACGCATACGCTCAATTTACTTTTTTTAGCCAGTTTCCAAATTGACTTACTATAAATAGTAAGTGCTCCGTTTGACTCGAAATTTCACCAGCAGATAGCCTGAAGAATGCTGATCGCGGTGGTTTACACCGGTTTTCGAAAATTTTGACCTTTTATGCCTCTTTTTAGGTCCGAAGTACTCTAATTTTCTGCATGTGTATCAAATGGTCTCAGTTTGTTCTTGTTTACAGTGGCCTGCGATGGCTCGTGATTCTGAACTGCTAGGAAGCGGCTGCCGAGACGCACCCGCTAAAAATAGTAAGTTCCTTACTGAGTGGGTATCTCCATTTGCATGTCACACCATCGCGAAGCTCTCGAAAAACCCACCAGGAATCATCCGACATGCAAAAGAAACCCGACATGCAAACCCTAAAAATAGCCCCGGAAGGCTGAATTCGAAAGTGGTTGTCTCGTTTTGCATGTTATATCATTGAAGGTCTTGAAAACCGGAAGGAATATGTAACATGCAAAGAAAACTGCGCACCGAACCACGAAATTTGTCAGGGCTAGCGCTAAAAATAGAAAGTTGTCTGTTTTCGCTCAAATTTTGCGCATGAGCAGTTTGATGTGCTATGAATGCTGTGTGACTGTCGGAATCTCAAAAGTGCTGAAGGATTGCCTGTAATTGCACACTTACTAAAAATAGTAAGTAGCTCAGAATCTGATGAAAATTTGTTGGGAACCTGCTGGAAACATGCTGACAACAATGTTAAGCTCAATTTTCAATTTATTGACTTCGTTCGACCTTGGGCTGACCAGGAAAAATGAAACCGTAATTTTCAGACTTGGTCAATTTTACATTTAAACTCACTGACGGGCACAACCCCGAAAAGGCGGACATCAGAAAAGAGACAGAGCGAGAGAGAGAGAGAAAAACCCAAGCCAAAAGACCGGAACGAGCAAAAATTAGGGGGTCCCCATCTTGAATGGGGCGATGTGTGAAAAAGGTCACAACAGATCCCAAATGCCAAGGGGTTGACTGAGATGATCAACTGGAAGAGGTTTTCCATGCTTCACTGGAAGTAGTGACTCAATGAATAAGTCAGATCCTGAATCTCTTAAGCTGATATCTTCAAAAACATTTTCTTCCAATGGTTTGGTTTGTTGGTCAAACCCAAATCCAACAATGTCACCACCGAAATGAAGGGAAGATTCTTCGATGCTGCTTGTTACGAAAACTTCACCTTCATTATCTTTTATGGAACCATCATGAGAAAGTATGTCGCTGATTTCCTCATGTGGAACTTCTTGGGGAGTTGAGACAGCAACAAGAGTAAAACTATCCACCACCAATTCTTCAACACGAGGTGGTACAGTCATGTTGGAATCATTAGCAACTTCATCACTTTGGCAATGCTCATAGGCTGATTCAACGGGACCATAAGTATTTCCTTCTACTTGCTCTTCATCAGCAAACTCATCCCATACAACAGTACTACTAAAATCTTCAGTGAAGCCCTTAGCTCCAAGACCTTCATAGGTTGAATCCTTATTAGGATTCAAGACTGTCGTTCTGTTCTTTTCACCAAGCTGATCTTCATCACTTACTATTACATGCAAGTCAAGGGAAGTATTATGGGGTTCTACTCTTAACTCTTCACTTGCCACGGTATCTTCATCAAGCTCATGATCATTCTGATGTGGCATGTGCACCTTTCTATCCCGACTTTCAGACTTAGCATAAATCTTTCTGACTCCCCATTTTATGTCAGGATCCTTCATTAGCGTACACAGTTCATGCATTAACTCAAGTAGTGACTTCTCTGTAGTCATCTCTTTCTGTACGTAGTGTCTGGTATCTCTGTCACTCATCTGTCAAATGAACTTTGTTGGGCATAGGATGGCAGGATCTTGGCTCTGATACCACTGAAATATTCCGAGCCAAATTTTTTCAACTTTTTCAATTTACCATTTACAAATCAATGCACCCGTTAAGGTTAGCAGATAAACCAAACGTACTGAAGCAACTCTAACCAGAATGTACACCAGGATCCCGATGTGGGCAAGGTGTGAGCATTGGTCAGAGGATCTAAATCAAATTGCTTATGCAGGAACTCTAACCAAGAATGGCGCCGATGATGGCGAGCATATGGTTAGAGGATCTTCTACTCTACTTGCTGAAAGGGAACTCGACACCAAGTATGTGCTACCCAATCTAGAATGGAGTGAGGGGCGACCATATGGCGGAGTGTTACAAAGTACAATACTCGAAAAGAAATGCTGAAAGCTGAAAATACTCAACACCCAGAATGTGCTTGCTAACCCAGAGTGGGAAAGTAGCTACCATAGGGCGGAGATGTGATTATTACAATAACTTCAAATGAAATTGAGCATTACAACCAGATTTGAACAAGACTGAAATTTACTGCCAGTACTACTGTCAGTTTACAAAAATAAGAATCATCCGCCTGCCAATAGCTTAGGAGTTTGAGAGATTAGCATTACATCATAAAGAACTTGCCTTATCTTGGATAGAAGTGCCAAGACCATAACACTCTCAATGATCAAGAGCCTAATTCTGATTTTTGTCACAAATCTGCACTTTATATGAATAATCAGCAGCCTATGAAATCCCTCAATTGTTCATAACTCTCACATAGATCATAAAGAACTCTCCTTAGCTTAGTTAGGAGTGCCAAACAGTGAACCTTTCAATGATCAAATAACAATTCTGGTTTTCTTTACAAATCTGCAATTTTAAATGAATAACCAGCAGTCTAAGAAAGCACTCAGATGTTCATAACTCTTCCATAACTCAACGGATTGACTTGAAACTAAATGCAATATTCCCTAAGAATGAAGGCGCCTATACTAAGACACTAAAAACATATCAAACAACCTTAAATTATTTATGCACGGGTTTCAATGCAAGCAGCAGATGGTACGGCCCTCAAGGAAGGGCGATCTGCTCTTATAAATTAATGGCTTCTCTAAAAAATCTGCAAATTAGAGGATGATGGCGCCTAGACCTAGCAATGAAGATGGAGTAACACCCAGAACAATATTTTGTTGTTTTCTTGACTTATGAATAAAAACATGAATCTGCTGTAGCAAATAATGCAATTTCATGAAAAACTCTAATATGCAAAACTGAAACAAGGAAGCTACAAGCTGATTACAATGCACTAATCTCAAAGCAAACACACAAACTAGACTAAATCACCACTAGTCGCTGTATTGCAAGCAAGAAGCGATGCCCGAGCTAGGAGGCCTTCATTCCTCGAAGCAATCCCAAAGCCAATCCGGCAGCATAACATTCCTGTAGATAAAAGATGCCCAAATGATGATCCAAGTCTTCCTTTTATAATTTCTGGTTGACTTCTCGAAACCCTAAACTCCTCTCAAAGTCAAAAACCCTAATCTCCTCAAAGATGGCGTCCTTTTCCTTCAAGTTCAATATTCACTTTTAAAATAAATTCAATACTTTAATAAATGCGTCCACCTTATATCTTGATTTGACTTTGGATAAAATATAAAATAATCTTCAATGAAGGCGCCACCCTCAAGAAGACCACTTTTCAAAACAACATAAAGTCAATAGACTAGGCCAAGGGGGTCAACGTTAAAATATAACATTAAACGTGACCTTTTTAATTAAATAACTCACTTATCTCTCCAAATGCGCCCTGAAGCCATTAATGAGCAAGTCAACTGACCAAACTGGAGTAGGAAGTCAACCACGCTGAACTCAACTGTAAAACTGCCAGAAATAGAATTTACTAAAAATAGTAAATTCCTGAAAATGCTTAGAATGCCGAAATGAACATACCACTGCGAAGCTCTCTGAAAACCCAGAAAGAATCCGCCATTGAATCCACCAACTCCGAGCAAAGACATCCTTAAAAATAGGAAACCCTAATTTTACCTTCCGACTAGCCTTCGGGTTTCCAGAAAAAAGCCAACGGTCACTGGAAAGATCAGGATCGAGAAGGGGACATTACAATAAACCAACCTCGCCCATCCATCCATCGCTGCCCTAGCAACTGCCGAGATACGAACATGCAATTCCCGGTCCAAGTTCCTCACTGTATAGGTCAGAAAAGCCTCGTGAACACGCTTGAAATGACGTTCAGCTCTGGTGAACTCAAGCTGATCATAATACTGATAGACTTTCTGAACACTGACAATGCCCACGGTGTTTAGTCCTCGAAACTGACCCTGATAAGCGATCAAGTACACGAGATATGAACACATATGAAACTCATGAGCAACTAAGAAACCGGTAATCTGTGTGTGGAGAATGTCGCTGATGAAGGATGCCCAGTCATAATGCTCCTGCCCAGAAATGATGCGACCAATAATGTAATACATCCAAGGCTGGAAACATTCGCGATGTGCTTCAATCTCGACACGATTCAAGAGTGTGATTAGAATCGCGTACTCATCCTTGTATTCACCACGACTCACATTGTTTGGCAATCTGTTCTTTGCTTGTTTTAACCATCTTTTTGCCATCTTCTGACACTTGTCCACATCAGCATCAAATGCTTGCTCACACTGCTCCATAGAAATCACCAAACTGTTCTGGTGCTGAGTAATGCCAAAACTCCTTTCGATGTCCAAAGGCTTTGAGGACCGCAGCCTTCAACGCTTCAACACCGCCATCAACCCACTTTCATCGGCAATGCCACGTCGCCCGCCAACCCCCACCACGGCCGAACTTAGGATATGGCGGAAGCGCCCCAAAACGCACCGCCCGCCGTTCCCACCATCTAATCCTCATTTCGACCGACCCGACAACCGCTTTGGCCGGTTCCTCTGTGGAAGGCTCCGCCCTGTCGCAAAACCTGAGCAGTCCGCGAAAGTAAGCACGTTTGGTCCTCCATTCTGTTCTGAGCGAACTCCCAGACGCGAAAACCCCATCGCTGACCGCAACCCACTGAGAGCTCCCACAAGATTTCCGGAAGCTCGCACGAAGTCCTCTCACACTGAGGCTTTTCGTGCCCAAAACCAAGATGAGCCAAGTCTGTCCGCAGTGCTATTCCAGACAACCCAGAACGTCAGATTTGCGAAAATTCAACTTCTACTTGATCGTACAAAGACTTTTCACTTGATAAAATTAGTAACTCAAGAACGAACGTTCTAAAGTTAAAAATTCGTGAAAAATCAAATGCGCAAATTTAACTCGAGGAAATTATATAAGAATGATCCAGATACTGAGACTTGTAGAATTCGCCAATTTCAGGAACATGCAAATTGTATTCTGTGAGAAATCTGAGATTGAAGGATGAAAAAGACGTTTTTATGATGCCTTCTTCTTTAATGAAAATCGCCTTAGATTTCTTCAAACTACTGATAATTGTGAATTTTGATCTGCAAAAAGATATTTTAGGTAAAATCGCCTCTGGAAATTGATGTGAATTTTGCCTTTGAACTTGAAGAATTCGCCTTGTTTTTGAAAACCACGAATTTCCCCTCTTGAAATTTGCGCCTTGAAGAAATTCGAATTTCCTTTGAATTTTTCTTGAGAAAATACGAATTTATCTAGAGTTTGAGAATTCGCCTTTAAACTCTGAAGGAATTTGCGAATTAATATTGAATAAATATGCCTTTGAGAATTGAGGAATTTTTCGAATTGCTTTGAATGAATGAAGCCGCCTTGAAGGATGTGCCTTTGAAACCACGAATTTCTCTTGAAATTTACGCCTTTACTTCTTGAAGAAATACGAATTGCTTGAAGCTTGGTTTGAAATTAATAAAATTCGATTTCCCTTTTGAAGATATGAATTTGTTTTGAAAAACACGGATTTCACTTAAGATTGAATTTGCTCTTAATGAAATCGAATTTCCTTTGAAAGCTCTGTGAATAATAATGAAGATGGCGCCATACTTAAATAAGAAGAAATTCGCACCAATTTGATAACTGCAAGAATTCAAAACCCTGACAAGAATAGAAGACCTCTGATTGGTTGCCTTTCAGTTCCACTGCCACTGACTGGAAGTTCGAATTTGAATAAATAATAAAATATTTATTATCATGCAATTAGCAAAGGCGCCAAAAATAGAAAATCGCCATTTTAAGTATATTTTGAACTTCAGTTGACAACTCAGATGAAGCTTTGAGATTCATCGTCGAGCTTTACCGATTCCGAAAAGTCAACTCTTGAGCTCACAGGCATCCATTTGCTCAAGATACTTCACTTTTTACTAACTCCCTATTTTATAGTTGACAACACTGTTACGACTGGCCAACTTCGACACTGGTTTCCGGATGACCGTGTGATGCTGAGACTGATCTGAGATAATCAACGGAAAGCCTACCGAACAAGGAAGAAATGCCCATCGAGAGACACTCAATGCAAAAATCCATCATTTAACTTTGAAAAATTAGGCTACCATTAAATTGCTTTTACGTTCCGTACTTTAGCCATTTTTCTAAACCGCCATCTCGACACTTCAAACGGCCGGGCCGGATTAATGGTGAACCCTGCTGACAGGAAACGAAGCTCACTGCATGCCTAGAGACATTCTGCATCCAATGACTGTATGCATGACACCTGAAAGCTGTGTTAAGGGCCTCAAAAGTAAAAGCGCCCCTGGCTCTTAGTTGCACTGATGTCATTTTGACGAAAATTGAACTTTCATGCAAGTACCCTACTTTGACCTCTGATATCTGGAGCTGGGATGACCCGATTCAAGCACTATCTGTTTTAACGGACAGCCAGAAGGGCCCACAAGAGAAGTCTCTGGAAGTGACGAAGCAAGAAAACTGCTTCTAAGACCTCAAAAACTCCAGTGCGTATTTTATTTAAAATTACCGTTCCAGACTTTGCCATTTTCCGGACGTCTTCACTTTGCAATATTACACCAAAGACCTCACACGTACGAGCGTTTTCCAAATCCCGAAGGCTGACGGCTAGGCTCATTGTATAGATAAAATGATTACGCTCAAGTCTCATGAAGACTTCGAACGCGAACGAGCTCATCTGACAGGCCTAAAGGCTAGGCGCCTGTAGACTGTGGAAATACACTGTAAATCGTTTGTTGGTCTGCCCGTGAAATTACGTGCTTGGAAGAACTTCCGCCACGATCACCTGGAACGTCAGATCGACAAGCAGGATGATGCATCGCGGAGCTAGGCTAGAGTAGTACTGATGTTAGGAAGACTTCGTCTGCAAATTTTGGCATCTGAAGGGTCCTTTAAACTAGCGCCTCTGGGCTGTACTTGCACTGGGAATCAACGGAGAAGCTCAGAAATGTGAAAACTCCATTATAAGCTGATCTTCAGACGACTGTTGCCGGAGTTCTGAAACTCAGATGACTGTGTTTGATATCTCGTTGGATGAGCAGACTAATTGTGAACAAATTGAATGTATCAGCTACCAGAAATTCCAAGATTTACCCCCTCCTTAAGATGGGCGCCCTCAGGCTAGAGTTGCGCTTTTGCCTGAAAGTGACAAAATTCTCATATCTGGAACTTTAGGGATTTCAACTTCTGACGCTGTTTGCCGGAGCTGTGAGTCTCGGAAAGCTTCGCTGGATAGCTTATTGGATAGCCAGACCAATTCTGAATAGATTAACTGGATGCTTGAACACTTTCAGCAAGATCTTAACCTTCAAAAAGTTGGGCGCCCTTGGGCTATAGTTGCGCTTTTGTGCTTTTTCCTGGGAAATCTTCATAAATTAATCACTGAAAACTCTGTCTCGATCACTGGAATGACCGTATGCAACATGAAATGCTGTCGTGAGATGTCCATCATGAAACGCTCCATTCTAAGTCTTTGCTTCAGGTTCTGTTCAATAAAACTGACTTTGACTGACAAAATATTGACAAAAACTCCATGCTTGATATTGCCCAAAATTGTATTTTACCTCATTTTAGCAAGATTTAGACTTTTTAATGCAAAATGCGTTGATGAATCAAAAAATTTGGTTTGGGTACAACACTAGTGCCTCATGCTCAGTCGTACTGTAATTGCTTTCTGCTTTTTAAAGTAGCCGACTGGCGAAGAATACTGGGTGATCCAACCCGTGCGCACCCACTTGTGCTAGGGTTGCTCCGATGGCAAAATTAGAGGCGTCTACATGTACGTGGATCTCCCTATCCCAGTCCGGATACATCAATATGGGTGAGTTGATCAATCGATCCTTCAGTTCCCAGAATGCCTTCTCTTGTTCTTCGGCCCATGTAAATGGTTGGCCTTTCCTCGTCAGTAGGTCGAGAGGATACGACACTTGGGCAAAGTTTTTAATGAATCTCCGATAGTATCCCACATGCCCGAGGAAGGACTTTACACCAGTGACATTCTCCGGAGCCTCCATCTGCACGATGACTCGCACCTTATCGAGATCCGTTTTCAACCCAGCTTTGCACACAATGTGTCCGAGCAACTTCCCTTGCGGCACCATAAATCTGCATTTCTTCGGATTCAAGGCAAGGCGGGCTTCTCTACACCGTTCCATGCACTCGCCTAAGGCTTTCAAATGTTTTTCCTTATCACTATAAATTGACCAGTCATCGAGGAAGGCTTTGAAACTACCCACCGACATTTTATCAAAGATGTGGAGTATTATCCTCTGGAATGTAGCTGGTGCGTTGCATAATCCAAACGGCATTCGGTTGTATGCGTACCCTCCGTCCTCGACCACGAACGTAGTCTTTAATTTGTCCTCCTCAGCGATATTGATTTGATTGTAACCCGAGAAGCTGTCTAGAAAGGAGTACATTTCATGCCCGACAACCTCTTCCAGAATTGAATCAGTGAAGGGAATGGGAAATGGATTCTTTATAGTCACTGCATTCAGACTACGAAAGTCAACACAGATTCTAATTTGCTCCTTCTCTTTCTTCAATGATATGACGATCGGCGATACCCATTCGCTGACCTCCACCTTGAAAATGATGCCGGCCTCTAGCATCTTCTCAATCTCCTATATTTTAGCGGCATAGTTTTTGTTCATTCTGTACGGTCGCTTCCGTACGGGCTGGGCTCCTGGTACGAGAGGAATCCTATGTACGCATAACTCCAGTGGTACACCTTTAAAATCTTTGTACGTCCAGGCGAAAGCATCTTTGTATTCCATGAAGATTCTGAACGTTGCCGTTTTCAGGACAGGGTCCCAGTCATCACCCACAAAAATCTCCTTAGGTTTGGCTGATTCCCCAAGGTTTACCTTTTTCAGCGTTGGTTCCTCGTACTTCATGATTTTGTCCTGCTCAAACTTGTGGGCTGGCGTCACATCCAATTCTGCCATACCTTCTTTATATTCTCCGTACTCAGGTGGGAATGTTTCACTGGTCGAGCCATTGTCTTCTTCTGCTTCCCCTCCTTGACCTGCAGCATGTGGCAATCCGGGTGGAAGACTTCATAATCCTCCATTTGCCAGTGAAACAGTCTGCTCAGTGAACTGGTCTCATCTTCCGAGCAACTTCCAATCTCCAACACCCCTTCTTCATCTGGTTCCATTAACTTTCTCTCATCATCGTCTGAGTCTCCTCCGGATTCAGATGCCGAAGATGCTAGATCCTCACTGACGGCCTGGTTCTTCAGATCAATGGTGTATTTCCTCCCCCAGTTTTCTATTGAGAGTGTATTCCGCTTCCAGTTGTGGGTCGCCTTGGCAGCGATCAACCATCCCTGTCCCAAGAGTGCATCGTACGCCTTTTTCTCCATTGGGATGACTACAAAGTTTAGCAAAAACAGCTGTGTGCCGATCAGGACCTTCTGCTCCATAAGTGTACCCAGTGGTCTGATGCCGTGTTGATCTGCTCCCACAAGGTGGAATGTCCGGGGCCAAAGAGTTGGCTTACCCAGACACTTCCAGGTCTCTTCTGGCAGTACGTTTACTCCTGAACCACCATCGACGATAGTGTTAGATAATTTCATGCCCAAGATTTCCATCTCGACGACGGCTGGTTTCCTCCCGATGCTTACTGCGAGTAGGATTGGGTCTGTAGTCTCGGCTACCACTTCTGGCGTACGTTCTGGTGAACCCTTCGGAAGATTTTCTTCAATAACATTTGTAAGCGCTACTTTGAGATAAGGCATCATTTGCAAGAGATCAGTTACCTTAATGGGTACGGTTGTATGAAGCACCTGCCATACGATATTCTTCTCCGACTCCGACTGTAGCAACGTACTGGTAGCTTTAGGGTTCTTGCCTTCATTCGCCATTGCCTCTTCTACTTTCGTCTTGGCTTCCCGAAATCTTTCTTTCTCTGTACGAGGGTTTGGATAATTTTCCCTTTTTGACTGCACTCTCGTAATCGTCAAGACTTCTTCGTCGGCTACTTCCAGCATATTGATACTTCCTTTCTGCTTCGGACAGTCGGTGTCTTCATGATCACCCGGTCCACACCACTTGCACAGTTTTCCCCCGTTGCCTTGGCCGCTCTGACAATCCCTCGCAAAGTGACCCCATTCATTACAGTTCCAGCACTGGATCATCGGTCGTCCTTTGCTATCGTACTGAATTTTGCTTCTCGGCGTATTTCTCCGATTGTTGCGGTAGCCTCCAGGGGATGCATTGTTATTCTGTGGCTTTGGTGGCGTGGTTGGAGGGGTTGATTGTTCGCCTTGAGTGAAGAATACTTGCGAACTTTTGGTTTTTAAGTTGTATGGGCACTCCTTGACGGAGTGTCCCATAACCTGGCAGATGTCACAGAATAACTTTTTTGGGCAACTTGCCTTTGTGTGACCTTCCGTTTTACAGTCCGTACACCATAATTCATTGGCCTCTTTGGATCCTTCCTTGTCGGTCTTCAGTTCTTTCATTATTCGCATCATATCCCGCTGAAGGGCTTGTACGGTTGCCGATTCATTGTCACTTTCCTCGGCACTCTCGTCGTCATCCCTCTTCTTCCCCTTCGAGGAAGTCCTATTTTCACTTTCAATATCCATCGCCCGATTGTATGCTTCGGTGTACAAGGATGGCGGTACCACTTTCATTTTTCGCCGAAGTGAGGGAATTAGTCCTTCAATGAACCATCTTTTCTTTAAACGACCGCCGTACCGGGTGTTTCCACTTTTCCCACGTTCTCGCAACCTGTAGCCTGCTCGTGGCTTCCTCGCGGGTTTCTGGTATGATATATTTCGCGGACGACTTTACCATCGCCCCAGAGGAAGCTTGAACTCCTCTCTTGGTAATTTATGCGCTTCAGACTCTCCATGTGGCTCAAGGCGCTTTGATCCAATTCGGTACCAATCAATGGTACCGCTCTCGAAGTGTTACGTGGAAATGCCTCTACCTAATCGGCTCTGGGTCATCTTGCCCGCCGGGTTATCCATACAGCCTCGCGATGTCTTGCGTTGTCAGACGGGGATCCTCGAGCCATTCCCCATGAATTTCGGTATCTCTTGCCGATCCGATGAGCCATCTCAATTTTGACCTCCCTGTGTTTTGGACCCGATTAGACTAGTGGATTCCTCGCTACGTCCTTGTGCGTCACTTGCACTCTTGGCCACGTACGAGTCACTCCCACATCCTCCGTCAGCGTCCTCAACACCGTGGATCTCCTCAGGATCTCTTCGATGCTCTCTCTGCCCTGGGGTCTTAAGCTCTGGCCTTCCCCTCCTTAACTCGTCGTCGTCGTCCGAAAGGGACAACTCTCGAAATCGTTTGATGCTACTATTCAAATCATCTTCATTTTCATAAAGGTTATATTTTCCTGCGTGTGGAGTGCTGAAAGGGTCTTCGTCCCTTCCTTCTATCAAACTGTGGTGCGCTCGTTCAATGGATGTGTCTATTCTTGTTAAATTTTTATATGTTCTTTTTATGCTCTGATTTATTTCAATTAAGTCTTCATCTAATTCCTTACTGGCTTGCCTGAGTCTTCTTCGCCGATTTTCTTGCTCTTACAGCCTGAGTGATCGCCGAACTTGCTCTTCCGAAGTCCCGTGCCCGTTAGGTACTCGATGCTTGTCTTTGTTCGGTCGTATGGGCATTTATTAGTTGTTCAAGCGATCATTGCCGATTGCCGGGAGTACGGCGCCAGCTAGTATCTCGTTCTTCCTCCTCACACGCTTACCTCGGCTTTCACAGTTGTATGATTTGTCATTTCTCGCCACATCCTCTTCTTTCTCGCAGTCTTCGCGTATCAATGAAACATACAAGAACGAGGGCATGCGATTCAAGAGGTGGTTCACCTCGTCGTTCACTTCCAACCGATCCCAGATGACTTCCTCAGGGATCTCCCGAATGTGGGATTCCCTATGCACGTGGTCACGTAGCAATATTTTCCACAAATTTACCAAATCTTCTATCAATGAGTCTTCCCGTTCCTCATTAGCATTTACAGGTTCTTCCGTTGGTTGACCCATTACGCTGCCATGGCAGATGATGCCCTAGTCCGTTCAGGCAACGGCGCCAAATGTTTGCCTACGGAATGTAATTCTAATCTTACGTACTACTGGCAAACTAGTCATGTGCAGAATATAGGATAAAATAGTAAACTGAAAGATATCATATTTGAACATCCGGAACTTTATTCATCATCAGAAATATCATGTACAAGAGAGTATCACAATGCTTACAATATAACCATCGGTACAAAAAACTATCTCCTGACTATCCCAATCCGACTACATATAACGTTCGGCGGTGGTTAGATAACCATCCGACACGACGTTTCATAACAACATCAACATTAACATTAATCTGAACATGCTTTCCCGAAAGTACATGACATTATTATTCTTTACTAATCTATAGTTTTATTAACAATTGGCCAACTACGACCAAGGCCGACTACGACCGACAACAAAGTAAAGATATACGACTAACAGAAACTTCTAGAAACCCTTTTTAAATTTCCTACCAAAACATTAATCTCCTCTTTAATAAAGTGACATTATAAAATACCTTTAAATATTTCCTTAGTGTCACTTTCTAATAATACTTTAGTCTAATTATTTAATATTACCTTTTTAAATATACTTTTTGCTAGGCAATATCAAATAATTGAATTAAATTAATGTCTGTGTGGCGAGTCAAAAAGCGGGGACATTATAGTCCTCCCTTCCCGGAGATTGGTTGACCCCAAGCAATCAACACTTGTATACCATGGCCAAATACCAAGATCCCAAATGAGCTTGTAGAATGCTCTGCCATATTTCAGTTGCTTCAAGTGGATAAGACTGAACTGAAATATGCCTACCAATTTTTTCCTTGAATTCTCACAACACAAACCAACACTACGCTGATCTTTTAGTGTTATCTTCAACAATGATAAGCAAATTGAATACACTCAACACCAAGAATGTTCACCAAGATCCTTCTAGAGGCGAGGTGATAGCATATGGCGGAGGTAAATGATCCATAACTAAAAGTAAATTGCAGTTGAAAGTAAAGAGGCGATGAACCAGCCATGAAAGGATTCCGCACTTCCACTAATTTAGTGGAGGGGAAAGAAATTACAAACAAACTAATTCATCTGCTACGGCAGGCAACCACTCGTAAGTGGGAATTCACCACTTTTTTGTGGGTGAGAAAGATACAATTTGTTTATTCTCCACACTGGCGGTAAACCATCTAGAGGTTACAATGTGTAAATTTAAAAACACTAACTATATGTAGAAATAGAATGGACTAGAACAGTACTACTGTTTACAGTCTTACAATGTAAATAATCTGCAAATTACAAGTGTTAAATACTGTATAAACAATGCACATTGAAGGAAGAGGATCTCTCACACATCCAATCTTTACAATTATTGAATTCCAAGCCAAAATCTGAACTAATGATAATCTGATATGAAACCAACAAACTGAAATTACTCAAACCAGCAATTATGCAAAAACCAAATCAATCATAACTTCTTCAAACCTGCTTCAAAACGCCCAAGATTGAAAGCAATGAACTTCAAAAGTGAGGCGTCCAACCAGCAAGTGATAAACCAAGCCAAAACTCATAAAGAATGAAGGCACATATCCCAATGACCATTTAATGAGAATGGTACGGCCCTAGGAGAGGGTGACCTTCCTAGAAAAATCAACACTTTGAAATAAATTCTGAAAATATGCAAGATGGGGCGCCTAGACCCAAGGAATTGTTTGAGCCAATACCCATGAGTAAAATTAAATCATACAAAGAGCTGCATATGAAAATCACCTTCAGCCATGAACGAACCAGCAAGCTCAAAACTGATAAATACATCAAATTCTCCAACAATGAAGCTCAATGTGCACTTCTGAATGAAGCACACTCTCAAACCACCATCTAGGGAACCATAGTTTCAGGCCCGAAGAATGGAGTAGAATTGCTAAGCTTACCCTTAGCCGGGTTCTAAATTCAATCCAACAGCATTTTGTTATAATTTTCCAAAAGATAACAATGAAGGCTCAAAGCATCAATAAATAAGCTTCAATTGGGCGAATGAAGCAACTTGTAACTCCAACAAGAAACTGTTCAAATTCCCCAAGGGACGCCACCTCTCACACATTCACTTTATTTTTGAATTAATAAAATATTTATCATCTTCCTTTAGGTGTCCATTTTCAAGTTGCAACAATAAAACATTTATCAAAATATTAAATGCTCAAATAGAACCCTTAATGTCCCCTCTTTAAAAACAACTTGAAGTCATCAATCCTAGGTGTGGGGTACAACTTCAAGATATGGAAATTGACTAAGTATGAAACTAAGTCCAAGGAGGTAGCCAAGTGCAACACCCAAACTGCAACTGATAAACTGCTAAAAATAGCAAACTGATGCTAGACGAGCTGAACCATATTGATGATGCCACTGCCACAAATGAACTTACTAAAAATAGCAATTGCCCAAAATAGTAAGTTTACTTCAAAACCATCATAAAACCAAACTGATCAACCAAACAGAACTACAGATGATTGAGTTGTTGCTAGAATGATATTGCTAAAAATAGACTTACCAAAAATAGCAAACTGCTATAAATAGTAAGTTTGCAAAACTTCTTTTGAACACCAACTAGGCAGTATCATGACTTACTATAAATAGTAAGTGTTTCCAAATACCTTTAGAACACAAACTGGGCAGCCATCATGACTTTCTATAAATAGTAAATACCCGGAAAGGATGTCAGATTTAGATGCATGTCACACCACCTCGAAGGTCTTTGAAAACCCAGAAACCATTCCTACATGCGAGGTATTAGCTAAAATTGCATGTCATTGACTTAGCATGCATGTTACCTCATCCTGAAGCTCTCCAAAAACCCAGAAAGCTCCACCAAACATACGTCAGAAATACACACATGCAAGCCTTCAAAAGAGCATCTGAACTTCCTAAAAATTAGGAAACCCTAATTCCACTTCTTAGTAGCCTACGGGCTTCTGGAAACAAGCTATCAATCACAAAGAAGCGTATGGCTAAAATGGGGACATTACATGAACTCAACAACTTTGTTAAACACTATCAAAATATGAAGCAATCTACCAATTAGATAAATTCCTGGATCCCACAACCAACTTGGAAGTCCACCATTCCCAATGCCTGTTGACTTTTGTTGTGCTACTCTAATAACAATTGGAATCAAAATGAGCCAAGTCTCTGATTCCTATTTTTGTATGCAACCATCTGGTGGAAACAAAGTAGGAGACTTGCAACATTTGGATTCATCCTTTGTAGATAGCAGCAGTTCATATCGGAATGAACTATGTAATCCTTTATCCAACCCACATTTATGTGTCATTAGAAGCATGGTCAATTCATTTGTATGCGGGCTAAAAGAAAATTGATGAGCATACCTGTTGTGACCTTTTCACACATCGCCACATTGCAAATGGGGACCCCTTGTTTTCGCTTTTTGCCTTGGCATCGCAACTGTTTATCACTTGTCTTTTTACAATGAGGTCATCATTTTGAGAGTTTCAAGTCAGTCTTTTGAGAGTCATCTGAGCCAAGTTGATAATCCATGCCTGAATTAGTGCATAAACGTCATGGAAGGGCTCAGAAGGTCCGGGAGACGAGGATCGCCTGTGCTTTGGGCCAATTTTGACACTCCCTACTTTTTAGGGAATTTGTTTTTTTGATTTTTCGCTTTTCATTTTTGGCATTTTTGGACCAAATGGGGTTCCCTATTTTAGGATTTTGCTTTTTATTTTAGAAATTTCTATTTTTAGAAAGTCAACCCTGGTCAACGGGTCAACTTTCCATCTTTAGAACCAAAAATCAACCAAAAAATTGAAAAATCATTGAAAAATCAAATTAAAAATCGAAAAATCAAGCAAAATTCAGGAAAAGCATGGAAAAGCAAGGGAAAAATCTGAAAAAATCAGTTGAAAATCATGAGAAAATCAACAAAAAAAAAATCAACCCAAAGGCGTGAAATTATGAGGTAAATTTGCCTAAGTTTGGAGAAATTCGCCCTTGCCATGGAGATGAGAGAATGTCCATCGATTAACAAAGTCCACCCTAGAAAGAAGGGAAGGTGAAAAGGAAAAGTTCACCATCAAGATGGGAATGTCAAGCCATTAAGGAAGTCGGCCCTTAATTTGAGGGACGTGGCATGAGATTAAGGAAGTCGGCCCTTAATTTGAGGGACATGGCATGAGAGCAAGGAAGTCCGCCCAAGCCTTAGTGAGAAGATGGCATGAAGTTTTGGAAGTCGATCCTTAATTTGAGGGACATGGCATGAGAGTTGGGAAGTCTGCCCTTGCCTTGGATAAAATATGTCAAGCCTTCTCCAAAGTTCGCCCAAGCCTTGGCAAGACATTTTGTGAAGTCCGCCTAGCATAAGAAGAGGGAAAATTGAAAATTTTGGCTAAGTATTTGATGCCTTGGAAGGAAAATTCGAAATTTGTCTAAGTATGGAGGCCTAAGAAGAGGGAAAATGCGAAATTTGGCTAAGTGTTTGACACCTCGGAAAATGAAATTTGAATTTTGGCTAAGTATGAAGTCAAATAATTCACGTAGAAGTCCGCCTAAGGCATTGATCACATGGAAAAAAATTCATAAAGTCTGCCATCAAGTGGAAAGGAAGTTATGAGGTCCGCCTAGGCATTGAGAGACATATGGAGAAGGAAGTGTCAAGACAATTCTGAAGTCCGCCTTTGCATCATGGCATAAAGGTCTTGAAGTCAGCCCATGCACTTGAGAGAAAATGTCTTGCCTAAGATGAAGTCCGCCCACCTCTAGGAAGCGATGACTAAAGCACTCCAAAGTCTGCCATGCACTTGTCCAAGAAGCCATGAAGTCTGCCCAGCCAAGAAAAAAAAAGGAAGACTCAAATTTGGCTAAGTATTGATACCTAGGAAAGGAAAAACTTGTGAAATTGACTAAGTATGGATGCTTTGGGAAGAAATTTTCATGAAATTGGCTAAGTATTGTCAAAATATGAAGAGGAAGGATGAGAGATGGCAAGCTAATCTTGAAGTCTGCCAAGACATGTCCAAGCC